>PVJA010004453.1:0-86114 GCA_004027025.1 Myocastor coypus | reverse complement strand
AAAAAAAAAAAAAAAAAAAAAAAAAAAAAAAAAAAAAAAAAAAAAAAAAAAAAAAAAAAAAAAAAAAAAAAAAAAAAAAAAAAAAAAAAAAAAAAAAAGGAGTAAGTCTATCATATTTCTGGAAATAAAAAATCTAAAAATCTTATGGGAACTTTATAAGAAGAGTGCTCAATTGTCAACTAACAATCAGCTGCTTAAACGAAACGATGTAGAATGGTGGGCCTTATTGACTTATTAGCAGTGCAACCTGCAGAATTATTTCCTCTGAGACCCCATTTTGACATCTTGAAAATGAGGATAACAGTAGTACTGATTATTCCAGACTTTTGGAGGAATAAATGAATTTATTTGTATGAAGCCCTTAGAAGAGTTTTGGCACACACTTAAAGGCTCAATTCATATTTCACTGAAATTAAGATGCCATCATTTGTAAGATGCCCTGTTAATTCGTAGAAAAAGAAAATATGGGTCCAAGAAACTATAGTGCAATGCCAAGATGCCACTGGCTGAAACATAATCCCTATTTCAGATGTTCAAATATGAAAAAAATGCATCTTGGAGTGACATGGCTATAATAAATCGTAGGCATTATTTTGAATAGCTGCGTATAAGCAAAGAAGGTGGTGCAGAGACACCCAAGTTAGCCTCAGAATTGATAGACTTTAAATGCTTGTGTGTGTCTGTTCCAGTCTATTCTAGACTCTGGCTATTGTGCGTGATCTATAGATTATATTTAGGGGGTTAATTGTCAAGAGGCAAATTATTCCATGGTCTCCTCTAAGACTGAATCCAAAGAGAACAAAATGTATACATTGGGCAACTTTGATGAGTCCAGCATATGCTTTCCCTTAGGTCTAGCACGTACAGTGGTTCTTACAATTAATCAGGTTAATAAGACTGCTGGAAATCATCCCCAGCATATCAGCGACATTTAGGACTTTCTTGCTTACTCCACAGGCTCATGCAGACTGCGTTGCTCTTTCCTGAGCTTTGATTTGAGGATGTTCTTCCATCCTTGCCTTTTGTTCTGGCTTTCAGGATGCTCTATCCCGGCAGAAAGGGGAAGCAAGAAGGAGTATTGAGAAAAATCTACCTTCTATTATAACAGGTCATAAAATTGCTCAAGACTTGATAGCTTTCTTTATTCCCAGATAACATTTTTGGAGGGAAGAATTGGGATAGATTAAGGTGTTTGGAGAAAGATAGGATCAGAATTGGGCCCAGCACCTTGGTATTTACTGTAGATAGAAACAGGGAATTGCAGGAATTCAGTTTGGATAAGGTGGAAGTCATCATAACCAATGGAAGAAGTTTTAGAGATCCAAGGAACACCGTTGGAGAAAGGACGGCATTTCATGAGTTCCTAATCTATATTAGACACTGTGTGCAAGGTACAGTTTGGATGTTCCTACAGCAGATGGCATACTAGATAGGAAAGAATCTTGGTATGATGGCGTGTTATAAGTGGCTGACTTTCGGATCCCTTCCTTCCTTTCTCTCTTTCTCTCTCTCTCTCTCTCTCTCTCTCTCTCTCTCTCTCTCTCTCTCTCTCTCTCTCTCTCTCTCTCTCTTTCTTTCTTTCTTTCTTTTTGGCTGGCTCAGCCTGTCCTGTGGGGGTGGAGCTGGCACAGCATGTGGTGCCGGGGATCGAACTGCGGTCCTTGCGGTTGCCTAAGCTTTCCTAAGCAGGCACTTTAGACTGCTGAACCATCTTGCCAGCCCTGTCTTTCATGCTTTTTCACTAATGAGCTGGCCAAAACCTTTCACAATTGTGGCTGAGCCATGGCTCTGATTCAGTCTGGATTCTTCTTTGAAAATCCCATAATTGGGTCACACACAATGTGCACTGAGATGGAACTGTTTCTTCAGCATCAGTGTTGCTAACTATAGGAAACAGCTTTGTGTTTCTGTCTATATTTACTGAAAACATGTTTATTTTTCTTCTAATCTGTTTCATGCAGCTGTAATAAAATGTCACAGATCCTGTAACTTACAATGAACAAAAATGTACTGGCTCCCAGTTCTAAAAGTTGGAAAGAGCTGGGTGTGGTGGCACATTCCTGTAATCCCAGCACTTGGGAGGCTGAGGCAGGATGATCGGTGCAAGTTCAAGACCAGCCTGGGCTACAAAAGTGAGCTCAAGGCCAGCCTGAACTGCATAGTGAGACCCTGCCTCAAAAAGACAAAAAAAAAAAAAAAAAAGTTGGAAAGTTCATCTGTCCAGGTGCCAGCAGGTGTTTGGCCTGGGTAGGCCTTTCTTCTTTTTATAAGATGATACTTGCATGCTGTAAGCTTCTGTGAGACTCTCTTATAATAGTGCTAATTCATTCGCGGTGGTTCTAACTTCGAACTTAATTATCTCTTAAAGGTACCACTTCTTAACGCTGTCACACTGGAGATTAGGCTTCATCCTATGAATTCTAGAAAGGACATAAACATTTGAACCGTAGCAGTCCTTATCGTTTTTTAGCAATCTCTGCTATGGATGATTTTTCTTCTTCTTAGTGAACAAACATCTCTTCTGCTTTTATCCTCTTTGGTGGGAAGCAGCTCTTTGACCTTAAGTTTGGGCAGGAAATGAATCCTTAATTGGCCTCAAAGATAGATGCCATGAGATTTCCCGTGTAGTATCACTCACTAGCCTCATGGGTCAGTGCAGCTTCTCATATTATTATATAACTTGCTCTGAAGTATCACATTGGCCACGTGATTTTATGTGACCCTAATGATAGATTCCATTTCAACTTTACAGAGGAAGAAATTGAAGACTAGAGAAGTCCGAGGAGAGGCAGAACTTGGGCTGGCCATGCATTTCCATGGCCTTACCATGTGACTTTTTCAATGTTATTGGGCAAAACCCTAGTTGAGGAGATTTAGAGAGGATATAAAGTCAAAGAAGATTGGGCTGTCATGGTTCTTGATGTAGCACTGTCATCTGCTTGTGGCTCTAGAAATAGAAGAAAATTATAACCCTGAAGCCATAAAAGGTTATACAGTTCTGTCTCTTATGTCCTCTTTCCCAAAGGTATATAGACTGCTTCAGTTGGGTCCTCATCATGACTGAGAGGGAAATAGCTTACCCAGTGTGACCTCTGAGTGTGATTTATGAAATAGAATATATCCAAATTTTCACCACATTGAAGCTATTCAATTTTCTCTAATGGCCTTTATTTGAGAGTTATGTCTATTCATGGCAGTCACAACCAGTAAGTCATTAGCTGAAAGTACACTGATTGTTAATTTTAGCACCATGGGACTTGGGCCCAGTGGGAGAGGTCCCTTGCTTTTGCAAATCAAAGAAAAGGAACAATGGAGCAGTTGGCTAACATTTACATCAAGTTAGAAACTAAGACGAGACAATTAAAAAGTTAAAGAGGAGAAAGCAGGGGAATAGTTGGAGTTCAGAAGTTGACAGAATGGCCTCTGCTGGGCTGCCTCCTTACTGCTGTCTGCCATCCTTACCAGTGGAGAAATGGAACCAAATTTTATATCAAACACCCACTCCGTACCCCTGCTCATAGTGATTTCACTAACGCACATTAAACTTGCCTTTTATCTTTATTCTACATCTCATTTTGCAAAGAAATCTAATACCCAAGGTCACACCACTAAGGAATGGAGATTAGATTCGAACCTGGTGGGGTCTGATTCATGAATCTATATTCTTAACAGAGCCCAGCCAAGTCTCCCTTGGAGGCTACATTCCATCCAAGGTCTTGGAGTTCCAGGCATAGTTTCTTACTTTTGATCCTGAGCTAGCTCCCAGAAAGCCTACAGCAGTAACTTTCTGTGCAGCGCCCTGTGCAGCTCAGGGCTGGGAGCTCTTCTGATGGTCAATGGTGTGGCCAGAGGCCCAGTGTGAGGAGAAGCCCACCCTGAGAGGCTGTGGCAGCAGCCCTGGCTTTCTCAACTCCAGGGGCCTGCTGGGACTTAAGCATAGACCCTCAGGAGAGGCTGTTTTTCTCAGGCATGTTGGAGCTGTTCAGAGGATAAGTGGCCACACAGACTAGGTATGGGACACATTGGCCTCAGTAGGGGCTTCTTTCTGACTTTTGGGGACCCACAGGTATCTCTGAGCCAATCTTGCCTATTCTATGCCAGGGTGGAGTTGAATCCAACCAAGACTCTTGAGTTTCCCTGTCTACTCTTCATTTCCTCGTATTGGATCGTTCTCACAGAGTGGAAAGAAGAAAGGTGATAATCCCATTTTATAGCTGGGAATGGACGCTCCGTTGGTCTGCCATAGCAAACTGGTCTGAGTCCTTGGTTAGGCCCTCTAGGCTTCAGTCAGGCAAAGCCTCCCTGGGATTTCCAGAGAACTCACAGGGAGCTGATATGGGGGAGGAAGCTGGCTTGCATGCCTCAGGTCTAGCTCAGCTTGTCACATGACCTCAGGGAGCCTCTTCCTTTCTGTGTGTGCGCCTCTCCATCTGTCCATGTTAACCTCAAAGTGCGTCCTTGCCCTCACCTGAGAAATGGGGCAAATGAGATAGTGCAGTATCTCATGGGGCAATTTCGAGAACTAGACATAAGGTATTTAGAACTGTGCTTAATACGTTTACCACTTTCTCCTCCTCTATGTCCTCCTCCTTCTCCTGTTTTTCCTTCTCTTTTTCTCCCTCTTCTACCTCCTTCTTTACAATTGTCATAGTTGTTATAATTTTTACAAGGGGATGATCTCCATGGCTCCTACAAGCTCAGATACTCCCAGAGTAAAATATGAGCTCTTCTAAGAAGGCTGTCTGGATTATGTGAGATCTGGAGTCTTATCCCTTTTAAGCTCATGGATATGTTTGTATAGATGGGATTCCTGTTGCCTTCCATGTAAGACCTGGAAGGTCAATGTTTCTAAGGGTGTGGGTCCTTCTATGCTTTGCTGAAATTGCTCTGGGCTGTCCAGCAAGGGTTTTCAAGGTTTGTGGGGACAAGCCCTGACATCGTGAGTCCTGCTAGCATGGTGGTGTTGTCTGACAGCTGTGAGGGGCCCTTGTGGCTTCCCCAGGGAGCCAGGGCTCTCTATATTTCATGAGAGTCTGTGTATCCAGCAGGAGTGGGTGGCAGCTTGCTTGGTTTCTTGCACCTCCCCTGGGAATGAGAGTTCTTCGGGTATCTGATCGCTTTAGGGTGGCAGCCCCCCCCCACCCCCGCTCTCAGTCCTGGGGTATCCCTGATGACTGTTGCCTTGCACAGGTCCAACGGCAGCCCAGGGCAGAGGTGGAGAGAAGCCCATCACCTCCCAAAGCTCCTGCAGTCGTTGCCATGTCCCTGCCTTGTCTCCACCCTTCCTTCCCCAGGGTTTTAGTGCTCCTCTTGGAAGGTGCTATCTGTTTCTAAAATGAACCCCTGTTAACGATCTCATTCTTTGGCTTCTTGCCAGTTCGCTAGTCACCATATTAGCTGAAATTCTACTCTGATGTTTTCACTCCTCCGTCCAAATATCTTCAATGGCACCCTGTCACCCACAGGTTAGAGATGAAAAGCATCAACTCCTTTTATTGTAAGGGTCAAAGAGGCAGCTGCTCTCTAGCCGTTAGACATCCAGTCGTTGAGTGCTTGCTGCATTTTCTGGCTCGTACTGTCCCACTGTCTGTCTTTACTCGTCAACTTCCTGCTCTGCATTTGATAGGTCTGATGCCAGCATGTCTAAGAGGAAACCACCTTCCCCCGGCCGAAAGCAGCTGCTCCTTTCTCAGCATTCCCAGGCTGTTGGAATCGAGTTCTCTAACCATTCCAGCCCAGAGTACACTGCCAGCCCAGAGTACTCCACCTCCCGAGAACACTTTCTGTTCCCTCTCTTATTATGCTCACGATTGCTTGCCTTCTACATACTCTTCCTGTCCTGCAGTCTTTATTGCAGCCTTTCCTTCCTTGGCTACATCTATGTTCTTTCAAGTTTCCACATTGGGTCAGGCTCTAAGTACTCTTCCGCAATCCTTCCTCCCCACTTTCTATTCTGACCTAATACTGCTTAGAAACCTCTGAACTCTTAGCATTCCCTCAGTCACCTGCCATTATAGTTTGTACATAGCTTTGTGGCTGCTACGGGTTCATCTCTTGGTCTTTCTGAGAGAACCTGAGGAGCACAGAGCTCGAGTGGAGAGGGAGGCTGTTGAGCTGGTTTGACAGGGAGGACAATAAAAACTCAGGAGAGACAGGTGGCTTTACCTTGCAGATGTGAGGATTCAGAGTCCTTTTGATACAGTGTGCTTGGTAAGCCAAAGGCCCTCCCATGATCATCTCACTAAGCACTTATACTACCATGGTGAAGTACTTTTGTCCTTGAGTTATGAAGGAGGAAGCTGAGGTAACTAAAATGAGAACTGATCTTCTCAGTCAGCAGGTGTTTACAATTATCATGCACCAGGTACCGTCAGGTATGAGGAATGCAGCTGTGAGCAGGGTGGGCCTCTATTTGTCTACCTCAAGACCTTCGAGAAAGATGCTAAGCTAATGTCACAGTTGAACATCTAATTATAACTGTGGTAAGTCCTATGGCGGACAAACACTGAGGACGCTGGGGGAGGGTGTTTTGTAGTGCAGGTCTTGACAGAACCCAAGGGTCAGGGAAGGCTGCGTGAAGAAGGAGTAATCGAGCAGGGCTCTGAAGGGTTACAGGAACAACTTGGTGAGGGGAGATGATGATGAGATTGGTGGATGGGGGGGCATAGCCCACTGAGAAGGCACTCGGCAGGGAGGTGTGGCTTTAGAAAAGGATGAACATTCAGTGTTTGGAGTGAGAGGCCAGGGAGGAGACAAGAGAGAAGCCAGATGAGCCTGAGCCCAGCGGGGCATACGGAAGGTGTGGTCTTTGTCTAGCAATAGCATGCCACCCACGGGCTTTGAGCAGCAGGGTGACTCAATTGAATCTGTGCTTCAGGTCACTCAGACCATTGAGTGACTTACAGTTTCGAGTGGATCAAGGGTGGAGAGGCGCAATGGCTGAACCAAGGAGACCATGAGAAGGTTCTTCTAAGAGAACAAAGTGACTTTCACTAGAAAGGTGTGGGGCATAAGGCAGAGAGAGTATTGTGCCGGATATAATCTTCAGGCTGGACCTTCAGAATCTAGTCTTCTGGACTTTATATACGGTGCATTTTACAGAATGCAGAAAGAAAATTGGGGGAAAAAAAGTGTATGTATACTGCAGAGCCATTGGGAAATCTCATCTGTATGCTGGGCCAGAGACTCGATTCTTCTATAGGCCCAGAAAGAAATCTCCCATTTCCATGGTCCATGCCTATGTACCTGGTTGGTGAAACCTAAACCATGTGGCTCTGTGTGCCAGATTGGTGTCTTATGTTTTGTTCCTGTTGCAATAGTTCCAGGAAAATCCACCTGGCTAAGTTTGATTTCTTCTTTGGGAGAGGAATTTTCCCTTTGCTAAGACTCATGAGGGTAGGGATGTTTGTCCATGTAGGTTTATAGGTTAGGGGGTTAGAAAGGAGGATGCTCACACATGGATTGTCTTATTACCCACAATGCCTTTGTAAAGTTGAGTCTATGTTTTTATTATTTTGCAGAGGGGGAAGCAGATACCAAGATAGGGGAAGCACCCGCTGTGTTCCCTAGTGAAGCAGGGCTCTCTAAAACCCCTTTCAGCTCGAACTGCTGGTGATTTATAGTGATTGGTTGATAAGACAGTTCTGTGGCTTCTAGCTCTTCCACTCTGCAAAGTCTTCAAGAAAAAAGAAAATTGCAGCTAGGTCTTCATGGTGCTGTCCCACCCCTTTCCTCCCAGCTGCGGTCTCCTTGGATTTAGCCCAACATTGCTGTTAGAGCTTAATAACTGTCCTACGTATTTACTGTCCCTCTCCTGTTGACAGTCACACCTTGAGCTGTGCCCAGTCGGTCCATTAGACAGTGACAGAAACTGCCCTCACTCATGGCTATAATGGAATAATTTCCTGTAAATAGCTTGCATTTTGTCCCTGAGGACAGCCTCCTTAGCCAAATGGAGGTCGGTGAGGGCTGCTTCTAATGGGACTGAGGTGTGGGCACAGAAAGGAGCTGTCCAGATGGAGCCACTGTCACAGCACACATTGAGTTAATCACAGACACTTAAGACTTTAAATCCATCTTGAGAACTAGCCACTCTTGGACACGGTCCGGAGCTCAGAAGGACCAAGGCAGTAGAATCAATGCATGGTGGGATTTGCAGTGAATTAGAAAGGGCCCTGGAAATAGCGATGGAGGGTTTTGCCTTCCCGTGCTCAATTCTTGGGTCCCATTTCAGCTGTCCTACTGAACAAAGCAGTCTCGCCACTCTGAGATCCATGTCTCAAGTCCTCCGTGCAAGAGAAAGGCCCCTTGTCTGGAAGGCTGCACTGCACTGAGCATGGTTTCACGCGTGCTTTGAACGCCTCATGGAGCTCGTGGGAGGCAGGTGTAGTTGATCATGTACTCATCACCGTGAGAGTCAGAGTTTAATTCTACTCCACTTCAAGGGTTTAAGTTCCTTTTTGCATTCCGGGGAAGACCCTTGGTTTGTGTGGAAACTATTGATGTGCTATGTGGCTTTGGGGGACGGTAGCTTTTTGAATCTTTGCTCAGTGTGAAGGGTTGGACCTGGTCATTCTCGGCAAGACGGGAGGAAAGACTTCAGAATGAAAACGGGGCTTTTGTGTAGGGCCTTCCTGTGTGTGACTGGCCCCTTGGGACTCTGGTATCATGTTGACACCAGAGAATGGAATGGATGTGCTTGTTAACAAATGCTGAATATGTGCTAGTTACTTGTTGCCTCCATCACCTTCACCTGCTAAGCATCTGTGCCCCAACCGTAAGCCCTGGATTCTAGTTCTTTGTATTTACTAGTACAAAGCTCTCCCTGAATTTCAGAGGTATCATTTGCATCAGAGGCAGGAATGAAGTGATTTAGTGAATGAGGCATTTAGAATGGGGTCTGGTACCTAGTCCGTGATCCATAAACATCAGCTGTTGTTATTGTTGTTACATGCCTTTCATAAACATCATCTGGGGTAGACTCCTGGCCTTCTGCATATCCTCTGTCCTTCATTCCTCAAGCTCAATGAATAGGAGCCGTGGGAGTGAGTGCAATCCAGGTTCCTGCCTGTGTTGCTTCCTGTTTAGAGTCCTGTGACCACGGTGGCTTGAGACATCCAGGAGTCTTGTCCCACAGAGGGGAAAGAGACAGACATAAGGAGTACAGTCTATGACTAGGACACAGGTACGTGTACAACACAGGTGTCCCCAAGGGGGTCTCCAGCCTCTGGAAAAGCAGGAGCTCATCTGAGAGAAGGTTTTACAAATGGGTGGGCTCGCCCTGCATAGCAGTTTGTCAGCTGTGAATGAAATGCCCAGTGTGTGCCTCCTCTCAAAGGACCCTGGGTCAGGTCAGGGATTAGGAGCTGGCTGCAGAATTTCCTGATCACTAAACCGTGTTTCTAGACTTTACCTCATAGAAACTCAGAACATGTGCCTGCATGAAGGCTCCTGCTGATGACAGCAATTCTTTCTTTGGGTCCCTGAGATGCAACTTGAATCAGAGCCAGTTGTGTTTCTGCTGCTATGGATGTGTGTCACCTTATTCTTTGGGGTCATTTGGGTTCACACTTCAGGGGCCTTAGAACTTCCCTACCACCTCCCTATCCTTCACCTACTCTAGGCTTTCGTTCTCTCTTTGGTGTTTTTCCTTTGCCTCTTTTGCTCTCTAAGAGATAAAGATGGAAGTAAGATAAGGGCTATTGCTCATGCCATCTAATCACACCATAGCTTTTATTCCAAGAAGTATTTTCCTTTTTATACATTAGCCGAGCATATCACAAAGGGAGCAAAGACCACAATCACCTTGTTGCTTTTAGGTTATTTTTACTACTGGAGCACTAGCTTCCAAAACATACTTGCTAATGAGAAGAATGATAAAAACAATGAGAATGGTAACTCAGGATCATGAACACTAATTCAGCTATTTCTGGGCCATACATTTTTGGTTTTGGTGGTGTTGGGGATAAAACCCAGGGTTACACACATGCTATCCAAGTATCCTACCACTAAGCTATACCCCTGTAAAAACTTTACTGGGAAACAGGGTTTGCCTAAGTTGCCCATACTGGTCTAAAACTTGGGATTCTCTTGCCTCAGTTTCCCAAGTACCAAGAATGGTAAGTGTGTAGCACCACGTCTCGACAAAATGCTTTCTATCTAATTTTCTGCATCGCCCTCAGCATAGGTAGCCATGGGCTGAGCACACAGGCAACTCTTGAGTAAATTAATGATCATAATAAATAACTGCTATTTACTCTGGCTAAGACACTTATGTTTCTTATTTCATGCTATTCTATGACTGCTGTTTAAAGGCATTATTGTTTGATGAAGGGTAAACATAAGTGTGTTAAAATTTACTGCATTCATTGTTTTTAAAAAATTACACTGGTTTATTGGTACAATTATAGCTACATAATGATCACATTCATTATATGAAATTTGTATTTTTTTTCTCTTCTTCTTCTCCTCCTTCTTCTTCTTCTTGCATTTTAGGGAAGGATCTGCAGGGTGATCAAGGTCTCAGTAGTAGATCGGACTCAGCGATCCTCCTGTGTACAGCCTCCCCAGAGCTGGGATTACAGGTGCACATCACCATATCCAGTCTCAATTGCCATCTCAGTGTGCCCTGGTGGTGGGGCCAGTACTGCTGGCCCAGAGATCAAACCCCCGGCCCCAAAACCTGCTTGCAGACACTTCAATCCACTGAGCTATTTGTCCGGCCCTGAAATCTGTATTTGTATCTGATATATCTTGAGTTCTCTTTTTTTCTCATTCCCATCCCCTCCTTTGAAACTCCTTCTCCTCTCTCTTCACAAAGCTCTATTTTCCTTTTATCTACCTTTTCTGATATTCCTTTCCTTTTCCCCTGTCTTAGTTATTTTACTCTCATTGATGAGACAAAATACTCAACACCCAAAGTTAAAGGTGGAAAGGTTTATTTGGCTCTGTTTTTGGAGGTTTCCATCCATAATCAGCTCGCTCCAAGGCAGGGTGGTGTGGCTGAGGGGCAACAGTTCAAGGTGGTGGGGGAAAGCAAGAGTAACAAGAGCAAAATGGGGAGAGAAGACCCTTTTCCTCCCTTCTATGGTATGTAGGCTACCTGCCCTAGGGCGAGTGCAACACTCATACTATCTCTGAGCTCTTCTCTTGCACAGGCTCAGGATGTTTACAAGGTGGGGATCCTGGCCCCCTGCAGAGTCAAGCTGGAAATGCAGTAACTCCTGTTAGCTGAGGTCAGGGCATAAAATCAAGATGTCCTGCTTTAACAAGTTGTCTTTGAAAAGATCACTCCCATGACTGCATGAGGCTTTGGGGGACATTCAGACATAAGCCGTAAAACCCCTTCCCTAATTCCCTTTTCCTTTTGAACAGTTTCTGCTAATTTCATAATATTGGTTGTACATTTTGGTTCTTATTTACAATTTCAGCTTCTCACACCAGAGATATAGTGTACTATTTATACCTGTGTGTCTGATTGATTTCTCTTATGATTTTAGTCTCAATGTCCATCCATTTAGCACTAAGTGTCTCAACTTTGTCTCTCTTTATGGTTGAGTAATATTTCATTGTATGAAAAAAACACTTTTTTTTTTTTTATCCACTCATCGGTGGATGGGCATTTAGGTTACTTCCAAAATTTAGCTATTATGATCTGTGCCACTATAAGTGTGGGTACACATATATCACTATAGCATGATGCTTTTAATTCTTCTGAGAAGATATCCAGAAGAGCAAGAGCTGGGTTACATGGAACCCTTAATCTTAGTTTGTTTGAGGAATCTCCAAATAGATCTTAACAGTGGTTATACCAGCCTATACTCTACCAACGGTGGAGAAGGGTTCCTTTGCCCCCACACCCTCACCCTTACCACCTCCAGCATATTTTGTTAGCTGTTTTCTTGATAACAACCATTCTTTCTGGAGTGACACAGAATCTCAGAGCTATTTAATTGGCATTTCTTGAAAGATCAGAGATGTTGGGCATTATTTTCATATATGTATCTGCTGTTGGTACTTCTTCATCTTATAAATACCTATTTTTGGAATGGCTCTTTGAATTTGGATGGTCTGGTTTTTGTAGTTATTTATATGTTCTAGGTAAATTTTGTTTTGTTTGAAGAACAGTTGGTAAATACATTTTTCCGCTCTGTGGGTTGTCTTTTCACTTTGTTGGTGATTTCTTTTTCTGTGCAAAAGCTGTCTGATGAGATCAAATCCCATTTGTTGATTCTTTGAAGTAATTCCTGTGTGATTGGGGTTTTATTCATAAAGTTTTTGCCTACGCCTATCTTTTCAGAATAGTCCTACCTATTCTATCTTCTAGCAGATTTAGTGTTTCTGTTTTAATATTTAGATATTGGATCCTTTTTTATTTCAGTTTCGACTGCACTCATTCTTTCCACAGACGCACAGAGTACAGATCCCAAGTGCTGTCCCTAGGTTCAGGTCCAGGAAAACAAAACGCCCTTGTCCCTGAGAGGCTTGCAGTCTAGTGGTGCCTGCAGACAAAGAAAAAGGCAATGAGAGCAAATGAATCTCTGGAGTTATCTAAGGCTCCAGTTCATTCTAGGCTCTTCGCTCCCTCTACTTGACAAATTGACTATTTAATTTATTCTTGGATTCACCGGGGCAGATGTTGAATTTATTCTCATCATCATTAATTACAGTCCTCCTTTTCTATTCTTTTCTCTTAGGGGCCACTTGCAATTATGGAGTTTTTTGTTGACTTGCCCAGATAAAAGGGGTGCAATCTCTTTTCCTGAAGAAGGATTACTTTCTGACTTGGAGATGTTGGCAGAGAGGGACAAAAAGAATGGATAAGGGATAGGAGGAACGGTTCTCCAGGAACAGAGAAGGGACAAAGTTAGGCTGGAAGACACCACCAGCTGGGTATTAGTTTTATGAGAAGAAGGGTGCCCCAGTTCTGATTCAAGTTAAGAGAAGCAGGCACAACCAACACACCCCAATGCTGGGGATTGGAGGCCAGAAGATTCCATGTTATTTTTGTCCGTTAGGATGTTTTAGCTCAGGTATGTTGATTTAAGTGATAAGAAATTTGATAGTTTTAGGAAATAGAAAGCCTAGAGGTCGCCAAACTGTGGGACTAGTTGATTCAGTGACTGTGTGGTTAAGGACCCAGACATTTCTCTCTGCCTGCCAGCTCCACTCTCCACATCCCTCTTTGAATGGTTTTTGCAGTAAAGAACTAGATTGGCTTCTTTGGTCAGGAACAGTAGGTGGAGAAAGAAAACATTTTCTGGGACCACTCTTGTCCTACTCATTAGCCTAAATAAAATTCCGTGTCTTCTTTATCTCCAGATCAGGTGAAATCATGTCACCTGCAGTGGAACAGATCTGGGAAAGCTGGTACTGTGCTCAGTACAGGGTTACATTTTCTGTTAAGCCCAATCACAGGGACCAATCCCGTGCTTAGTTGACATATTATACATATCTAGGGAACTGGTGTGTAGGGTTGCCAGATTTAGCAAGTAACATCAGATGCTCACTAAATGCAAATCTCTAATAAACAGTGTCTACAGTTTTAGTTCAAAATATATTCAATGCAATATTTGCTCGCCTGTGTGTCCCAATATTTGGTACATACCGCAGTGGGTCAGGTCAAAGTTTGGCCATGGGACATGAGGAAGACCATAAGGTGTTATAGTGAGCTAAGGACTTTGAACAAGGGCGAACTCTATGTCCTACATTAGCCCTGTGGCTAAAAAGAAGAGGACATGGAGGAGACCTATCCTGTACACCTGCTTTGATTCCTTGTGCCCTAGATTCCGGAGAGCAATCGCACTTCTGCTCTTTGCGTCCTCATTGCGTCTTCTTTTCCTGTCTTTGCAGGGCCCTGACCGCTGTGGGCAGGCCCTGCTGCGCATTGGAATCAATATGATGGCCTTACCTGGAGGCCGCCGTCTGGACTCCAGCCCCCTTCCTGGGCAGCGGTAAGTCCCACAGATGGTTCCTGGCACCTGGGCTGAGTTGAACATGGAGCAGGTTCTTGGGGTGTGTTTATTGCTCTGAGTTGTGTGTTATGGGCAAAGGGTGGAGAGACATAGGGCAGCAGAAGGTGAAGTCAGTAGCCAAGGGAACAAGGACATGGGAGTCTGAGGGACAGATGAGGGGCTGCCAGGGGTACCTGCACGCAGCCTGCTGTTCATATGGGTGTCTGGTGTGGATTCTACCTGCTTCATCCTGGAGGCCCAATCCAGAACCAGAGGCAGAAGTCTACAGTGCTAGATCGATGCTGACTAACTGTTGTGGTTTGTCTGGGACTGTCCTGATTTTGTCACGGTATTTCTATGTCCCTGGAATAGTTGGTTACTCTAAGTTAGTGACCTGGCATCCTGAGGAACTTTGTACCCTATGCTTAGGGCTTCCTCTTGGCCCTTTTTCTATTATTGCTAAGACATTTTGAGTGGCTACCTTGAAGCAATAGAATCTAAACAACCAACATAAGACTGTTAAAACATTATTGCACAGTTTTTGTTCTATGTATGTATATATGTACATATATCGCTGTCATCTGGCTCTTTCATTTTTATATTGTTTTATGTTTTAGTTTGTTTCATTGAGTACACGTATTTCTTTTAAAATAAAAAAACTAATTAATTATATGCAGAAGTTCTACTGTCTGGGTTAAGACCTATGAAGTCATCAGTCTGCTTTCCTAAAGCCATCATTAGAAAGAGTATTAAATATGGTTTTTGCATGTTCCTGAGGACTCAGAACATTGTTAGAAATGTATTAAGTAATTCTCTAGAAACAAACCAAACAACCAACTGAACAGCAAATAAAGTAGAAGCTGGGAGGCTGAGGCAGGAAGATCACAAGTACAAGGCCCTGCAAGCCTGGGCTACAGAAGGTCAGTCTGGACTAGACAGCAAGATGCTATGATGTGGCTTAGATGTACAATCTTCCAAAAGTCTCGTGCATTCACTTTTGGAAACTGTTGTATTGTGGGTGCTGTGGATTCATCAGTGGGTTCATTCACTGGTGGATTCGTGGCTCAGAAGAGAGGAGGCACTGGTGCTGTGATCCAGGAAGCTATGCTTTTGTCATGGCTCCCTCTCCTGTCTCCCACTCCCCACCTGCCCTCTTGCCTTCTGCCCCCTCCTTCATGTTCTCCCTCTTCTCCTCTTTCTCTCCTTTTTTCTCTTCCTCCTCCTCTTCTTCTTCCTCCTCCTCAATTTCTTCTTCCTCCTCCTCCTTCTCCTCCTCTTCCTCCTCCTCTTCCTCTTCCTCCTTGTCTTCCTCCTCCTCCTCCTCCTCCTCCTCCTCCTCCTCCTCCTTCTTTCTTCGTCTTTTCTCCCCTCCTTCCCTGGCGGCCATGGTTGAACAGATTCCTATCACTGTGCTTTTCTTCCTGGCTGATTTTGCTTTGGAGCAGACTCACAGTAGACTGATGCTCCCAGGACCAAGAGCCAAAACCTCTCTTCACTTTGTGGGTCTTGTTGGGTATTTTGTCTCAGGTACAGAAAAATGATTAATATCCTCTGCAAAAATGAATAGACATTTCTGAGTTGACAGGAAGTTCAGAATGGTCATAATGGGACCCACTCTGAAAGATACTGAGGGAAAGAATTTGTTCCACGGGAAGAAAGCATTGGCACCAAGAAAAGCACAAAAGAGAGAAGGGAAAAAGATAGATTTATGTATATATGCAGGGTTGTTTCAATAATTATACTGATTTCTGCGATCTCTGGCCTTGCCAAGCTGTTCATGGTCATTGCATTCTGGGTTCCTGCCCCTGGGCTGCATTTGTAGAAAGGGCTTGTGTGAGTTCACAAAAAGTCACAAGGTTTGCTTTGTTCAATCTGATGCTGAGTTATAGGAGAACAAGAGAAGATATACATTTCTCCTTTTGTTTCAAGCTCCAAAGGTCTTTTATGTGGGGAATAACACTGTGGACATTGTCCCCAGATGCATAATTAATGCTGGGTAATTGACTTCTTTCTTTTGTATTCTGCTAAACTTGACTTTCACTTTGCAGTTCTAGTGTTCCCCTTATTTATTTTTCATTTATTAATATTATTATTATCATCATTATTATTATTTTGTGGAACCAGGAATCAAACTCAGGACCTTGTACTTGCCAGGTAGGCACTAGTGCCCCTGAGCTATCTCCCCGGCCAAACTAGTGTTTCTTTTAATGTACAAAAATAAATAAATAAAGAGTGCTATTAAAGGCCAAGGCCAGGTTGGCTTGGTGGTCTAAGGACCTGCCCGGCAAACAGAAGGACCTCAGTTCAGTCCCTGGTACCACATGCCATGCTTGCCCCATGCTGAGCAGGTCATTGAGACTGGGCGTGGTGGCACATGCCTGTAATGTCAGAGCTGGGGAGGCTGACACAGGAGGATCACTACAAGTTTGAGCTGTATAGCAAGACCTTGTACTAAACAAACAAACAAACAAATATATATTTTTTAAAGTGCTGTTGAGTGGTGCGGGGTGACCCAGCAGTCAGTGTGGATCACATTGATTAGCACGTTTGAGCCCTTTCCTTGCAGTAAGCAGCTGCAAGGAAAAGGAGCTGTGCTAGGTACAGTCTACCCGAAGAGGGTGGAGGGCAGGCAGTGGTGCTTCTCTAGCCAGGAAGTGGGGTCCATGCTGAGTTGGCATGGACCAGAGGGGGCGACATAGTGGGGGCAGCGATTCTTCACTTTGATTGCATCAGGACTTCCTGGAATTCTATCACATGGTAAACAATGAACTCAGCCATCCAAAGAACCGAATCCTACTCTCAGGGTCTTTAATGTGAGTCTACGTGATTGAAAGGACATACACCTTGGAATCAATTCAGCTCAGATCCTAAATCCATTTTTTTTTTTTAAGAAAGGGTCTACAGGGTGTTCAGGATCTCACTACTAGATCAGAGTCGTAGTGATCCACCTGTTTACAGCCTCCTAAGAGCTGGGATTACAGGTGCATGCCACCACACCCAGTCTCAATTGCCATCTCAGCAAGGCCCCAGGGGCGGGGCTGGCACGGCAGGCCCAGGATCGAACCCTTGGCCACTACATCTGTTTGCAGATCCTTCAATCTGCTGAGCTATTTGGCTGGCCCTTATTTTTGTTGCCAACTTTGCTACCTTCAGTAGCTGCTTCACCTACTTGAGAATCACTTTTATCTTATGTGTGACGGTGGCAGTGGCAGCTGCTTTTAGGGTTGTGGAAGGGCTTGGGTACAGAAGAAATAGTCTCTCTAGGACCCTGGAGTGCTTTGTGGTATACAACCTTCACTTTCCCAGGCCACACCAAGAACAGTAAAAGTACCCATGCTTCAGTGGTGAAAATTCGGTAAGCGCAGGTCCATGGCCCTCCTGGGAGGAGACCCTGTCTGCTATGTCCTTAGCCAGTCTTCATCTATGGCCTAGTTTCTGAATGTCTGTCACCTTTGTGTCCTGTGCCTGTCATCTCCTGTGTTCCACGTAAGGATGAGACCGAGCCACAGTGGCCACCCGTGGTGAGTGGCAAGCTGGAGTCTGTCTGCTTGCCTCCTACTCCTTTGACTTAACCTGCCTTTACATGCCTTGGAGGTAATCCGGGGACCAGGGTCCACAGAAGGCCACGTCCAGTCATCTTCTCTCCTCTCTTCTCTCCTTTCCACTCCTTCTGTTGGCCACTCCTTTTCTAGGACATCTTTTCTATTTTCTGTATTTTAGGGAAGGGTCTAGAGGGTGTTGAGGGTCTCACTACTATATCGGATTCCTAGTGCTTCTCCTGCTTTCAGCCTCCTAGGTGCTGCTGGGATGGCAGGCAAGCACTATTGTGCCCAGTCTCAGCATGACCCAGGGGCAGGGCCTCCCGGCCCCTGCCCCTGTTTGCAGATGCTTTGATCTGGTGAGCTATTTGATCGGCCCTGCTAGGGCATCTTGGCATCTTGCCATATTATTTTCTAAGTTCCTGCCAGTGAAGAAGTGGGGTCTTCACTCTTGCTAAAGGGCTAACCTCTGCACATCCAAGTACTTTCTATAACGTGGGTGCTTTTGCACAAAGCTATTCATCTAGTGCTCACTAGGCTTGCGTATGTAGTTATTACCCTTATTTTGCAAAGAAGAGAAGCACAGGTTGGGGCCTCTGGGAAGCAGCCTTTGAGCTGGAGCTCAGAATTCAGGATGCCCAGCATGAGGGAGAAAGGCAGGAAGCAAAGTGGGCAGAGAAGAAGTTGAGCTGGGATACCTCCGCTGAGCTCACAGGGAGCTTTGCAATTCGAGTTGTCACTCAGTGACCAAATTGGCCAAGGTGCTCAGGTCCTACTGGAGTAGATTAAAATCTGGAGCCCAACGTAAATAGTTAAATGAAACCAGACTTAACCCATCGAGGATCACTGCCCACTCTCTAGCGCGAGTCTCTCAAGCCTGTGAGCACATTTTCTCCTATGCTCAGCTGGCCAAGCCCACTGCCTATGCTTCATGCTGCAGGGAGCCTGTCCGGGCCTCTTCTGGTTCAGTGGTGCCCAACTTATGACTCGTTCTCTACTCAGATGAACTTTGTGAAACATACATTGGCTAAAGCTTCACTTCTAATGAGTGGGAAATCACTAGGAAGAGAATGACTTTAGGTGAGGTAGTTCTGAGACACTATCCGGAGGGTCTGGCAGCTGGCGGCGGATGTCAGCTAACAATGTTCCCGGCGGCAGCGTCGAGTCCTTCCATGATTAGGAATCTGGGTAGCACGCACAATGCGCATCCCAGGAAGAGGCCTGGAAGAGGCTTGTCCAAAGCTAGAGCTCAGACACAGCAGAGCTCAGACATAGTTCCTAGATGGAGCCGGAAATACAATATTTCTTTTCCAGTGTTTTAGGGCATTACCCAATAAAACCATAATTCATTCAGGGGAGGTCATTTAATCACTAGTCTTAAGTGAAATTATTGCATGGTGCTGTGTGCTCCAGGACACGTTTATGACCTGCTCTGCCATGGTCCCTGCTTTGTGGAGTGCATGCCTATACCAGCACCTTCCCTTTTGGCCTGATCGGACGCCTATCAGATCCATGGCAAAGCACACAGAGTGCGAGGCTCCCCTGTGACCTCTTGCTGGCAGTGCGTGCCTTTCTTACATGATTTCTTTTCAGCCTGGAGTTTGAGGCAAACCAGGACCGGGCGTAGCTGCCGTTGACTGTGGTAGCCTCCTGGTTGTCCCTGGCCTACTGGGGAGAGACATTGTTTTCCTGAGTCCATGATGCTGTCACAGGAGAGCTGTCTTTCGCTGGGGATATAGCTCTGTGGCATAAGTGCCTGCCTGGCAAGTGCAAGGTCCTGAGTTGGATCCTCAGTAGAAAAAAAAAAAAAAAAGAAAAAAAAGAAAAAGTATATATGAGCTGTCTTAACTAGATAACGGCTTACATGCTTACACCCCACATTTGTGGCTGGTTTTCTGCTGCTGGGTCATTTTCTGTGCTTGTGGTGAAATGTGCAGGCTATAATTGTCAACAGGGTAATTGGATGTATTTCGTAGTTTAAGCTGAAAGACTGGCCAATCAAAGCTAGAGTTGAATTTCCTCCCTTCTCTTATTTCCCAAGAGAAATCCACAAACCTACATGCTGACCTTGGGAAGGCAGAGAGCCACTGATTCAACAGTTATTTTTAAGCAGTTAGGGTGGATTTCAATTTCCACATACTTCTGTGAACGGGGATCACAGAAACTTAAATGTTGATGCTGAAAGCTTTTTCATAGCTCATGTGAGCCCCCTCTGTTTTATAAGATGGGGAAACTGAGGCCCAGAAAGGGGAATGGAATAGTCATACTTTTCAGACGTTGTTCCTCTCTCTCTTCTTTCTTTCTTTCTTTCTTTCTTTCTTTCTTTCTTTCTTTCTTTCTTTCTTTCTCTCTCTCTCTCTTTCTTTCTTTCTTTCTTTCCTTCTCTTCAGAACTGAGGATTGAACTTATGCCCTTGTGCTTGTCAGGCAAGCACTTATCCTACTGGGCTATCCCTAGACCCTTCATTCCTCTTTTGGACCATCCTTTCTTTCCTGAGCTGTAGTTTTAAGGCTTAGTCTCCTGCCCAAGCATCTCTTGTGAGTGGCATGTACTGGAGAGACAACTTTATTCCTGTTCAAATGAGTAGCCTTGTTCATTTAAATGAGATTGACTCAGGGTGGAGAACATACTTAGAGTCAGATCCTGGGTAGCTCAATGGTTGACAAATGTGTGTTGTTATCTTCTCCAGTCAGCAACCAAGTTCCTGAGAGCTAAATTCTTGTCTGATTCTTATTTGTGCTCCTGCATATGATTAGAATGCATGTGGATTCATGGTAAATGAATGGAATGGTTTATCTGTGACCTCAGCAGGGCTTCAATAATTGGTTGTTGGATTAATAAATGGTTAATAATGTTTGATGGATGAATAGCAAACCCTTGGCTAGGGAGGCTTCGATAAGAGATTAAATTAAATAGCTTGGATTTATTCTTTTCTCTCAGACACTCTAGTCTTTTCAGCATGATCCTCTCATTTTTAAAAAAAAATGGTAGAAAACTGCCTTTTGAAGGGAAAGGTGAAGCTACAGATTTATGTTGATTAAGTACTCTTTCTGAGCAGAAGCCAAAGATTTAATTGGTTAAAGGAGTCAAGGAGTAGGAGAGGTGTTTTTCATTCTAAAAAAGAGTAATTCAGAAATATGTTTTAGTCTTTGCTGTTTAAGTTCATTGGCAAAAAAAAGAAGAAGAAGAAGCTCTGCTATTCTCTTACCAAGTCTTTTGAAGGAGAGCACAGTGTGGTGGGAAGAAGCAGGGTTACGAGGTGAGGGCCAGCCCTTCGGCGGCCTTCTGTGCGTCCTTAGGCAACGCTTCCCTCTCTCTCATTCTGAGCTTTCCCCATCTTCACCTGAGGAAAATGAGGTGAAGCGAACCCTCGGAAACATTTTCAGCTTGAAATTCTCAGAGTCTTTGCGTGGGATATGGGTGGTCATATGCCTTTTCTGGACAAAAATATCCCACTTCAGCGCCACAGAGCTGGGAAATAATCCCCCTGACAAACACAAGCTCTTCCTACTCTTCCTTATAAAATACAAAAAGGAGTGTAGTGTCGACCCAATAGTTGGGGTGGAATCTGCAAGGCATTCTGCTCTAGGTGTCCTATTGGCATGTCTGGGTGTGCCCCATATGGGCTTTGTTGAAGCATCTTGGTACAGCCAGAAATGTTTTTCAGAATGGGAAGGCGTATTCATTTTCATGGAAAATGCAAATAAATCAACGGAGCCCAAATCAAGGGCTTTGGGATTTGACCCAATCATTTTCAACTCTGTCTCTATTCCTCTAGTTACTCATCATGGCTGACCTCTTCCCTACATGTCCTTCTGTGTTTCCACCTCTTTGCAATTTTTGTTTGTTTGTTTGTTTGTTTCTGCCTGAAACTAAATCCTCTGTCAATTCCTGGTGAACTTGAGGATTGACTTGGGAAACATGCTGAGAGGTCTTAACTTGGGTCCAGCACCCCTTCTCTGTGGTCCCAGATTTCTTTTTGTTAACTTCAAATTGCCATGTGTACCCCAGGAAGGTACAGCTGTTTGTTTACTGAGTAAATAACTAGGATTATTTAGTAAATGTTTACGCAGTCTCCATAAAATACCAGGAGCTACTGGAGGTAGGAGGAAGACGTCGTGGAGCAGATAATATTCGAGCATCTCCCCTGGGTATCCAGCATTCATATTCATACAGTACCCGGCCCATTGGTGCACATGTTATAGTTAGAAAGCCATTTGAAAGTATCTTTTAGTATAGCAAAGCATTCCTGTCTGGAATCTCACTTCCCACAGCAAGTAGAAAAGCATGAGGCAGAGAAATTTAAGCTCCAGAATTTGGAGGCTTTTAAGCCAAAGTGCTATCTGAAGGGGAAAGAGATTA
The DNA here is from genome assembly GCA_004027025.1 of Myocastor coypus. Classification (NCBI taxonomy): domain Eukaryota; kingdom Metazoa; phylum Chordata; class Mammalia; order Rodentia; family Myocastoridae; genus Myocastor; species Myocastor coypus. The sequence continues at coordinate 64,261 of PVJA010004453.1, read as the reverse complement.
AAATGAGCCTAGAAGAGAGGAGACACAGATTCCGTGTTCTGTTAAGATCCAGCTTTGGGGGGATGCCAGGTCTCAGGCCAGCAGGAGAGGCTGGGAAGGCAAAATAGGTCCACCAGAGAAAGGACAGGGTGGGCATGGGTTTATACAGGACCAGGCATAGAGACCTTGCCCCAGTGATGGGCTTTGTAAGATGAACGTGGTCCCTCCAAGAGGTAAGGGCTCGGCAGGGCAAGGCCAGGGAGGGTGTGGGATGACCCTGAGCCATCGGAGTCTGCCGAGGATGCCCCTACCGGGCCACTGTTCACACGGGCTCTGCGGCTCTCCTGCTCCAGCGACGTGCCTGCTGCAGATTCATTGGGAATCTGTGACGACCCCAGGCTCGGTGGCTCTGCTCAAAATTGTAGCAGCATGCATCTCAGCCTCCCTCAGAAAGAAGGGAGACATGAGTTTGAAAAGTGGCTGGCCACCCATGAAAGGTGAACGCCCATGAGCCTCAAGAAGGCTGCATCCTGTGCGGAAGGCCGGGCTTGTACAGCAGAAAGAGCCCAGGCTTTGGATTTGAGGGCTTGACTACATAGCCCAGGACCAGCCAGAAGCCTGAATAAGAGTCGAGAACAAGCCTGTGTTCTCACAGGACCTGGGTTTTTGTTTCCTTTTGTGCACTATAGGATGGCGGTGAAGTCACTTAATCCAATGAATCCCAGTTACATTAACCTTCAGACTTCCTGTCAGGATTAAATGAATAGTTCAGATGGAATCAAGCACTCTTCCCAGTGCTTGGAATGTAATAAATACTCCTTCGACATTAGCTTTTCTTATCACTGTTAGTAGTGAGGAGTCGGACAAGTATGCCATCCTCATAAGCCTCAGTTTCTACATCTGTATAATGGGATAGGATCTCTAGTAATCGAACTGCCTTGAGGGCTAAGGCACAGAGCACACACAGCGCTCTAGGATGGGTAGTCTCTCCTGGTGCTTTTTCTGTGTAGGTATTTAATTGCATCTGACTTTAGGATAGAAATTAGGAACTTAAAACAGGAAATCTAAGGGGAGTGTATCATCCCATACTACAATTCCTTAGAAGGAAACTTTGTTATTCTCTTCTTCTATACCAGCTCCACCCTAGATAATTCCAGTTTAAAAAAGATTCTCTGGCCTGCAGTCGCAAATATGGAGATGATTGTGGTTGTGTCTGGCTTTGTGCTTAGAGTCTGCCAGACTCCAGGAAGCCCAGATCTTGGGGTTTGGTCACCGAATTCCAGATGTCCAGGGCAGCCTTCATTGGAAAGCAATGTGTGGGGTGTCTTGGGCAGTGGGCAGGGTCATCTGCTAGGCTCTGGGCTCCTCAGGGGCCGGTTGCTGTGTGGGAGCCAAGCGCTATCTGCAACATCGTCCTGCTTCTTGGCCCAGGGGCAATCTTCATAGCATCAGGTTCTGATCCTAGTCTGCCCTGCAGAAGCCCAAACCTGGCTCTTGCCCTTGGGGCTCCTTGGCCAAAGGCACTGCGGGGCCTTGACTGAGTGGTTTTCCTCAGGAAGGAATGTGACTCATTGCCAGTCTGTGGGCTTTGACCTTGATTTTCACTTCTCCTCCTCTGTGTGAGTAAGAAGGTCAGTTGTCTGCTTGCCGAGGGAGGCCTTGGGTGCAAGGAGCTGGCAGCTCCAAGTTCATGGCTGAGCACGTGGGAGCTGGTGGTACAGGGACAGCAGGCACCCTCACAGCTCAGATCCAGCTGCCCTGCTCCACCAGATGTCTTATGTTGGGGTCGGTCAGCAAATCCAATAGAGAGGTGGAGCTCACTGAGTTAATGACAGACAGTCAGGCGAGCTATGCAATTATGGGATGCTCCCTGCTAACAGTCCAAACTTTAATAAGCTGCAGGTCCCAGACTCCAGCATTGAGAAGAGCTGCTCATTATGTGGCGGCACAGTGACCGAGGCTGGGAGTGGACAGGCTGTGTGTGTGAGGGCCACTCACCAGGCCCAGTCTCCTCCACAGATCCTTGGCTGGAGTCTTCTCTGCCATGGCCCTATGTGCTCCACTTGTCCTAGTGCCTCACCCTGAAGCCAAGCCAAACAACATCCAGCTCTTCCCCAGATGGGCTTGCTCGCTCAGTGAGGGCCAGACACCTGGGGCTCAGCTTTGCCTTCGTCCCTCTCTTCATTTCACCTCCCCTGGGTCCCTCACTCCTTCCCACCTGTGTCACTGCCTCAGTGCAGGCTGCTCTCTGTTTCACCTCCCTCATCTCCCCTGGGCCACCTTGGGGATCAGCCCTGGGTCTCTACTGACTGGCTGGATGTGTGGTATTGTCACTGCTCTGCTCCAACATGTTTTCAGGACTAAATGCAAGTTCCTAAGGCCCTTGATTACCTGATCTATCGGGACCCCTTCTGGTCACTGCCACACTGGCCCTTGATGTTTAATTTCTACGTTGTCACTGTTTTTGTGTCTCTAGGCCTCTGTGAATGGCATCCCTACTATGTTCAAATCATCTGTTCCTTATGATCCTGGCCAATTCTGCTCCCTGAAGAGCCAGGGCAAATGTCATTTCCTTTGTGTAACTATTCCCAGGAGCAGTGAGGCTCCATCATCTGTGATTCTGAGCTATTCAACTCACAGCATCTGGATGGCAGTGTGGTGTTTAGCTGTTAAAAGATGAGACTTTGGAATCTAGATGCCCACGTACCATGTGACCTCTCCAGGCAAAAGTCTTCCCATCTATAAGGGGGGGGGGTAATAACAGTCCTTGCTTCCCAGGGATTGTGGGAAGGATTAAAAGAGATATGGAGGGCTTAGCACTGTGCCTGACTTCTTGCTGGAATTCAGCACATTAGCTATGATCATATCGATTACCAGGTCAGATTATTGGTGTTTTCTGCCAGCTTGGTGTATTGGCTGAAATTTTCTCCTGTGCAACTCAGTAGGCTGAGCCATTGGAATAGGACTGGAGCAGAATAGCCTGCAGGAAACACCCGACTCCAGCCTGGGTGGGCCTAGCACTTCTTGTGGGTGGGGCTTTGTGGAACAGGCAACTTCTCTGGCCTCTGTATCTAGGGTCCTGGAGGAGGACAGAGCTCCCAGTGCAGCGCATGGTAAAGGGTCTTTTGCCTCTTGAGTTTGCACATAACTGGAGGGAGAGAATCTGGGTCCGAGCCTGAGGCTGGGGCAGGAGTGAGGTGAGGCGGAAGAAGGGAGGTCCACACAGTAGGGCTGGGGGCTGGTGAGGCTGCTGGAGCCTTGAAAACGGTGCTATGGCCAGCTCTGGGAACTCTCTGGTGGCAGTCTCTCTTCGCACCTGCCTTTCCTAGGACAAGTACCACCAACACACTAGATCTTTGAGCTCCGCTTTGGAAAGTAAAAACACGTTCCTTAATAAAGATAGCAGAAGACAACAGGAAAATCACAGGTAAGCCCTTTCGGTTTTTCACTGTATGACCAAGTCCCACGTTGCTGCCAGGTATGCTAAGGAGAAGCACAGGAACACCTGAATGTGTGTGTCCATGAAAATGATTTATCTATTTTACCCTATGTTGCTAACTCTGACATTGAAATACAGTGCAGCCATTCACAAAATGGGTTATTTCATTCATAAAATAGTTTACCAGGAGCTGGGCGTGGTGGCTCATGCCTGTAATCCCAGCACTTGGGAGGCTGAGGCAGGAGGATCAGTGTGAGTTCGAGACTAGCTTGGGCTACAAAAGTGAGCTCAAGACCAGCCTGAACTGCATAGTGAAGACCCTGTCTCAAAAAGACAAAACAAACAAACAAACAAACAAACAAACAAAAAGTTTACCACAGCACTTAAAGGTCCACAGATGGAAGATCTGTGTTCAGGGCCACACAAAGCCACTGTGATCTCAAGTGGGCTAGTTAACCTTGCTAAGCTCCAATTTTCTCATCTGTAAAAGCAAGATCCGAAGAGCAGTGTGAGACTAAGGGACATATTACGTGCAGAATCGTTCACATAGTAACTGACACAGGGTCCACCTTCAGTAAATGTTTCCATGGTGATTCGGCATTTCCCTTCCCTTGACAGTCACAGATCAAAGAGATGGAGAGTACAGCAGCTCGTTTGAAAGATTTTAAAACTTAATTCAGTCTTGTATGTACATACTGTGCATCTTCAGTGTGCTAGGCCCAGCACTTGGGGTGATGTGTACTAGTGACAAGACAGACACAAGCTCGCCCTATATATATGGCCTGGTGTGTAAAGCAGATAACGGAGTTAAACAATTGAGACCAGTGGGGCACAGGGTGCAGCAGGCGCGAATGACCTATAGGATGTGAACTCATGCAGGAGTCAGAGAAGATTTCCTCAGAGGACAGGTTTAGATCACGGTTCTAAGGGTCAACAGGTGGGCAAGAACAAGAGAGGTGGCCCAAGTACATGAAGAGGCGTGGAGGTTGTACTCACGGTAGGGAGGCCACGAGAGCTCGCTGTGACTGGGATAGTGGTTAGAAATGAGAGGGTGTGAGCAGACAGGGGAGCTGAGGTTCCGAGAGTGCAAGAGTCACACACCAGGGTGCACGATTATCTAGAGATGGCCACGGGAGGAGGACACGGGTGATTGCTTGACATCAGCACATGGACGCTTAGCCACTTACTGACGGTGTGCATAAACACATACCCTTTTAGAACGTAAGCAGTAATGGTTCTGGCCTTCATGGAAGGCCAGGGAGTGTTAATAATGTCTGCTCTCATCCAGGGGCGTCTAGAATGTCAGACAGTGTTAGCAAGATGAACTCTGAGTCATCAGAGGAGGCACCTGTCAGGTGTGCCCGGTAGCTCAGTGGGATGGAAACAGTCACCCAGTTCCTTGGCTTTCTGAGACACCAACAGTGAGCGCCATGATGGGGCTGGGCCGCGTAGGGCATGGGGAGGGCTCAGACTTTGGAGTCAGGCAGACCTGTGCTGAAGACTTGGTGCTGCTCCTGACTGGTGTTGGAAACTCTTCGAGCCCAACTGTGAGACAGTGACGATGAACAGCGTATGCAGGACTATGAGTGAGATACCATGTGCGCAGGGGCTATGCCTGCGCCTGGTATGTAGAGGGCACTCACTAAATAGCTGATTTTATAGCATGCTTTGAACTATGCTGGATTAAAAGAAAAGACTTGCAGTCAAATCTCTAGTTAAATCTTTTTCCTACCCTCAAACCTCTGATGCACTGGGACAGGTCTACATCCTGGAGAAATAAGTATGACAGAGAGTCCATGTTCTCTTCACGCGTTACTTCCAGTTGGTAGAATTAAGCATTCCTGGGTTATCCAAAATGTGAGATCCACTCCCTTACCGTATTATACTAAGAAGTTTAATTCATATGCAGTGGTCCCTCACTTATCACGGACCCCACCACAAAGTGAAAGTCAGCGAAGTAGCAACGTTATATTTCTTTTAGTATCTCTATGTGTTTTAAGGCTTTATAAGCCCTTCCCACACTCTCATAAACCTTTCTCATACTTTAAAAAACATTTCGAATGTTTTAACCATTTTCTGAACTTGTAAACCTATGTAATTTTAGCAGCATATATATACCATATGGTACCGCAAAATCCCACGATACAGGAAAAATCTGCAATAAATAATTTAGGTTAATACTTTTTGAAAACCCTGGAAACAGTGAGTCCACGAAAGCCAAACTGCAGAATAGCGAGGAGCTACTGTAAAATGATACGCAACATATAAACCAAATATGAAGGGTCTACGCTTAATAGAATATGCAATGGTTCAAAATGGTAGGGTCGATGTTTCTCAACGTAGGATTCAGGAGCAGATCAGAAGCAGCAGGATGAAAGCATCAGGGAATTCAAACACAATCGAGTAACTTTTCCCATAGCCCCACTTGGCTTGGGCTACACTATTGCCTTTGAGCAGGAGGCTTGGAAGCTAAAACCTTGACCACAGTACAAATTATTTATAGTGTGTTGCATAAATAATTACTCTTAAATTAACTGTTTTGTAAACAGTATATAGTTCCCTGCATAGCTGAGGTTAAATTATTCTAAATTAATCTATGTCTTGTTTTTATAAATCCTTGAGAAAGGGAATCTGCAGGTTGGGTGACAGAGAGGCCTATGGGCTGAGCTGACCCGGCTGTCCTCTGTGACAGGATTCCTTTGAAAGGACTTGGGAAGTATTCTGTTTCCTGAGAATGAAGCCCAAGGGGCTTTTGGTGGCTCCTGAGGCCACCTGAGATCTGGCGTGACCCCTTCTCTGAGCCTACTCATCTTTCCCCTCTCCTTCCACATAGCCACGCTCCTCACCGTACTGTGTCTCTGTCAGGCCTGGCACCCCCTCTCCAGGACCTTTGAGCTGGTTCTTTTTTCTGCCTGGAATGCAGTCAATTCATGTCCTGGAAGTGTTTGTTCACATCCTACCTCCTCAATAAGCTCTTTCCTAATCATTCACTTAAAATGATAATGATGGCTCTGCCTCTTGTATAATTGATGTAGCTTCCCCTTATTCCACCTCTACTTTTGAAAATGATTTATTTTCAACAATGTCTTAGTTACTTTTCTCTCCTTGCTGGGACAGACAACTGACACTCAAAATGAAGGAAGGAAAGGTTTATTTAGCTCACAGTTACTGGAGGTTTCAGTCCATATTTGGCTGGCCCAAGGCTGGGCGGAACAGGGCAGAGAGCACCCAGTTCATGGCAGTGGAACAGCAACAACATGGTGATAGAGGCAGCCAACCAAGCAGGAGAGCAGAAAGCAACAGCCTCAGTCTGTCTCTCTGTCTCTCTTTATATTACATTCAGACTCTCCATCTCAGCCTATCTGCCTTAGGCTACACCCATATCCCAGAACTACTTAAAACACATAATCCCAGGGATCATGGGTCAAGTCTCAAACTCTAGAAGTCTCCACCCATGATTGCATGAGGCTTTGGTGGGAGGACAACTAGACATAAACCATAACAAACAATTACACATTTTAAATTTATTATCTTTATTACTGTCTGTTTTTCTGCTATCAGGTGCCCTCTATAATGGCAGGGAAGTTGGTTCTTTTGCTCATTATTGTACTCTAGTTGGTACTAAGGAAATATTCGTTGACTAAATGAGTGCAGATGGTGGCTCTAGTGAGATGTGAGGTCTACACTGCCTGGAGGTGAGAAGTGCCTGGGAGCTTCTGAAATGAAGTTCTGTGGTGGGCAGCACAGCGACAGACCAGACACTTTGCAAAGCAGAGATGACACAGTCCTTAGACACCCGGTGCCTCAGTGTGAACCCAGCACCCTCATCTGAACCCATTTCTCTTATTCACTCTGTCAGAAATCTGGACCTCATCTTTGCCTGTCCTTCTAATTCATGATCTATGTGGGGTCAGCACCAAAGTCCTGCTGATGTGATCTTCTTAATTATTCCTGAGGAGTTGTTCTCCAGCAATTCTTGCCATCAGAACCCGAGTTTCCTTCCCATCTTCTTACTGCTGTCACTGAGGAGAAAATCCTAGGGTTATACATTACTGCCTTGAGTCTTTTAAATGTGTGACTCTACTTTGTTTTGGCGTAAAGTGTTCCTGTCAAAAAATTACAATGATAGTATAATTTTTATCCTTTATCAGTAACATGTTCTTATTTTTGACTGCACAAAGGATCTTTTCCTCGATAGTATAATTTTTATCCTTTATCAGTAACATGTTCTTATTTTTGACTGCACAAAGGATCTTTTCCTCTCTCTTCCTCTTCTTCCCCCTCTTCCTTTCCCTCTATCCATCCTTCTTTCACTCTACAATTCTTTCTTTTTTATTTTCTTTACTTTTTTAAAAAATCAGAATGTGTCTGGAGTATCTTTGTTTCTATGTATGTATTATACTTATTCACTCTGAAGTTTTAAACCGCCCTCAATCAGGAAAGTTTTCCTAATTTATAATTTTTATAATTTACATGTTTACAGTATGGATCTCTTCTTTTTTTTTTAATGTTATGGCTGGCTCAGCCTGCCCTGAGGGTGGGGCTGGTGCAACATGTGGTGCCAGGGATTGAATTGTGGTCCCTGCAGCTGTCTAAGCTTGCCTAAGCAGGCGCTTTAGACCACTCAGCTATCTCACGGGCCCATAGTATGGACCTCTTCTTCAGAAACTTATAAATGTTGTGTGTTGGATTTTCTTTACTTCCTTTATTATGTTATTTTTATTTAATATATTTATATAACACTTTATCTACTGTATAAGTATGTATTATGTAATTTTACATAATCCATATGTAAGTTACAATGCACAAGATATGTAAATTACACACACATATATCATTCACTTACAGCAAGCCTAGGAGTAAGTTATAATTATTTCTTTCTGATTCGTGGAGAGAACACACAGGAGGGAGTTTATGTAAATTTCTTTTTTTGTGTATATATATATATATATATATATATATATATATATATATATATACAAATAGCATGTGGCAGAGCAAGGAATCCAGGAATCCAGCCCAGAGCTCATGCCGTGGTGGAAACAGTGACACATAACAAAAGCCACAGTGCTACCCAAAAGACCCAGAAATGTGTCTCATGAGGATCTGGTGTGATGATGCCTAGTAGAGGTTGTAGTAGGAGAAGTGCTGAGATGCGTAGTGGAGTCTGGGAAGCATGACGTGAACCGGAAGCATGACGTGAACCGGAAGAGAAGGCAGCCATGTGGGAAGGACGTTAGTACAAGGGGAAGGAAGAAAGACAGACAGGGTGGCCGAATCTTCCACATCCACCTGGGCATTAACTGACCTTGTTTGATGGGGGATTCCTCCTGGGCATGCTGGGACATACTTTGGGGAGTTTGATGATCAGTGATGATGGGATACAAAGGAAGCCGAGATTTATGTGCTTATATCTGTTCCTTCCTTTAGACTATGATGTTTTCCCAGGGCCCATAGTCAGCTCGTTGAAGCAGTTGCCTGGGGATAGCTTGGAGGATATTCTCTACTGTTGTAAACCTTGAGGAACTGGGTGAGAATATTGTGTGTTTGTTCCTGCGGTCATACAGGGACAGTCAGTTCCCCTGGGAGTTCAGATCTCTCTCAGCAACACATCTCAAGGGCTTGGGTGTGTATATCTGCATCTCACTGAAGCATCGTTTGCCTGTAAGTTGAGGTCAGACTCCGAGAATCCAGACGATGTCTGCTAGGGGTGAAAATCTACTTAATCAAATCAAGAACCTTTATAACATGTCTCCTAGAAAAAATTTTCCCTGGTTCTATTGATATTTGCTTTATTTCTACTTAAAATCAAAATCTTGACCGTTGTATTTTTTGGTAGAACCTGGTTACTTGCCCAACTCCTAAATTTTTCATCAAAGGGCAGAGATCTCATTTATTATTTATCTCAGCCAGTCTAGAACCTGCTTTCAGACGGCTTAGCAAGACTCACAGTCCATGTCTCCCAAACAATCTCTGGCTTAGCTGATTCATTCATGTGTTTTTTGATACCTAGCATATGTCGGGTCTTATGCTAAGTGCTGGTGACCCTAAGATAAACCAAACATTGTTTGTTTTTGAGACTTTCTTAACATTTGGTGAAGGAGACACACAGGTGAGGAATTGCTCAGTGACGTCAGGAGGCATAGTCTCTGGACTGTAATTGTGTGTCTCCATGATTTCATCTGTAAAATGAATGCAATAAGAGTGTCATGAAAATAAAAGAAAGCGGGGCAAGTGTGTTTCCTCTTTTGGATACTGTAGGGGCTTAAATACTTTGTGAGTTCTAGTGACTTTTCTCTACCTTTCCTTTTTCTATGACTTTAAAAAAATGAAAAATACCCAATTTATGTCATTTAAGCGAAATAAGCATGTCATTTGCCCGGTGATTTAGCTTTAATTTAGATACAGTAGTTTCACTACAAGGCATTCTGGGAAAAGTTAGGCTGGGTTTAGGGTTGCTGAGGAGCATTTTACCCTTTCCAGGTGGTGGGTCAAAATTCCCATTGTCCTCTCTTTCTGGCCAGGGTTGGCCCCAAATGTAAGGGAGATGTCCTTGCTTGATGAAGCCTGAGGACCAGTCACCTAGGAAACTAGGAGGGGAGAGAGACCCTGAGTTTAACAGTCTGTTTTAGTTCTTCTTCTCAGTATGTTTGTAAGGAAAATGAGAGGTATCTTTAAGCAAAATCTCTAAAATAAAAGATGTTTTAAGATCATTCTTAAAGACAGCTAGATCTGCTCTTCTCATTATGCCTCGTCCTCCTCATTTCTGCTATGCTCACCCTAGAAGGCAGCTCTTGCAATGGGACAGCCTAGAGAAGGTTTAACGATTATGTCCCTGGTCACTGGAGGGTGGGAGTTGGTGACTCATAGATTCCCTGTCCTCCTCTTGCTTATGGAAGCCCTTGAATTACTCGCTTGGGAAAATGTTAAGGCTGCTTCATCCTGTTCAATGTTTCCCTTCTTTTGGATGGAGGTGAATAGCCTGTAACAAATGAAGCACACAGAGGTTAAGAGCAGGCCCTAGAGTTGGAGAGATCAAGATTTCAGACTTACTGCTACTATGTTTTAATAGTAGTAATAAGTGAATTGTCCTCACGAGAAAATGCAGTGATTCATGGTAAGCACTTAGCAGGTGGGCAACCCAAGGAGTGTGTTCAGTAAACGCAAAGCATTATCATAATTGGTACTGTAGGTGTTAGCATATCGTGTATGAGGAAGGACAGTAAAGAGCACAGTTCTCAGCATCTCTGGTGAGCTATGAGGTAGTGTTGGTCTTTCACATTTACCATTTAATCTCGTTCTTCCTTTGATGCCATGTGGAAGGTTCTATGACATCGATTTTATAGATGGTGATATTCAGTCTTCTTTTAAAAATTATTTGTTTGATACAGGGTCTCACCATGGAGCTCAGACTCATAGTGATCCTCCTGTCTCAGCCTCTCCAGCACTGGGATCGCAGGGGTGCACCACAATGCTGGCATGGCATGGGATACTGGGGGTTGAACCCAAGTTCTTGCACTTGCCAGGAAGGCCCTTAGACTGCTGAGCTATCTCCCCAGCTCGATGACATTCAATTTTGAAGGTTTTGTAGAATTTACTCAGAAGACTAATTTATTTTGTTAAATATCTGGATTCTGGTTATCCTGGTAGGAGAGTGAGCAGAAAGGAATCACCAAGTCAACTTCTGGCACCCTGGCGATGGTTCTGTTTCTTTTATCTTGGGTGCATGAATATCCTGACATTATGAAAATGTATCAAACTGCTGGTTGATATTGTGATTGTTTTTACTTTTATATTCATATATTAAATTTCAATACGAACTTCTGCATTTCCTAAGGTCATAAAGATTCTGACAAGCACAGCCAGCTCTTCCTACCACTGCATGCCAGGTGCCAGCCGTGCTCGCTTATGCTGGGGTGAATTCCTCATATGCCCACGGCTTTTATATCCTTGTATAGCAGGTTGCCTGCCACCCCCAGGAAGTGCTGGCTCATGACCTACCTATTCAGGTGATAAAATGTGGAGCAAGGGCCTTAGGAACCAGCCAGAGGGAGAAACCCAGTGGGGAAGGCCCAACCTCAGGAGGGTGGGCTGGGGGTCACCTACTGGCCAGTTTGGTGTCAGATAAAAGGATCAGACTGAATGCCAAGGGTGTTGCTTCTTTATTCCTTTCTCCAGAGAGAGGTCGACCTGCTCCAATCAGGGGTTCTTCTTCCACCTGGTGCAGTCAGGGACTCCTTTCCTTCCCTGCTTAGGTTCGTTGAAGAAGTCTCCACTCTCACCCTTTCATCAAGTTCACACCCCCTAATCCACTGGTTCTGGGACTTTAGGGCTTCCTCCTGAGAGACCTACCATACAAAACCAGAGATACAGTGTGATCTAAGGTAGTGAATGGGAAATAAAGAAGGGAAGTGTAATTCTTTTTGGCGAGGGGAATGCCATCTGGACCCCTCCCACCTTATTCTTTGTTTTAAAAAAATGAGCTTCTATATTTTAGATTGATAGAAGTCACAAAGATAGAAGTACACTGTTTCTCTGACTTTTAATGTCTCTCACACTTGTCATAGCTAAGGAGCTTGTACGGGCCTGTTACAAAGAACTAGACCCTAACCATTATTCAGATTTCACTTGTTTTCCCACAAATGTTCCCTCTGTGCTTCAGGATTGCCCCCAGAATATCACAGTATGAGTCGCTATCACATCTCCTCCATCTGTCCTGGTCCCTGATAGTCGCTCTCTCTTCTCTTGTTTCTGATGACCTTGGCAAGTTAGGTCATTTTGTATAGATCTCTTAGTTTGGATGTCTGATGTTTTCAAGTTTAAGACCATCTGTTTTTGGGAAAGAACGCTGCAGGGGTGAGGCATTCCAGTCATATCGCATCGTATCGGTGTAGTCAGTATGACTTATCATCAACTTATAAAGTTGATCTTGGTCACTTGGTTACAGTAGAATCTGCCAGAGGTCTGCCCTGTAAAGTTACTTTCCGTTTCCCTTTTCTACAGTTTTCTCTTTGAAAATGAGTCACTAAGGGCAGCTCCTACTCAAGTCCCTGTACCTATAAACCCTATAAGTTAAAACCTATAAAAATATACACACTCATGTAAGTGTTTGTAAAGGTAGGGAAGTAAATCTATTACCAGATGCATAGCAATGGACATCCAGGTTACAGACAGGTGGAAACTCTGATAAATTCATATCCACAAACAAAGACACTCAGGAAACAATCAATAGTGTTGCCTTTTCTCATACATAGGTGAATTGATTAGGATTTTAATTAACACAGATTCTGAAATCCCATGTCTTTTTCTAGTTTTTGAACAACTTCAAGAGCAAGAGTTGGATGAGCCTCTTGTGTATGTTGAGGTCAGGGGGTTTGACAAATCTGTGGTGTGGGGTGTAAGCAGGCTGGTCTCAGGCCTGAGGCACTGGGTGGGTCTGGCTCTCCTTTTCTCTTTTCTTTCCATGACTGCTGGGTTTGGGTGGTCCTTACCCATGTATGGTTTTGATCTTAATTGACCTCAAAGGCTCATATGTGAAAGGGTTTCCCCCTAGATGATGGTGCTGTTGTCAGGTGCTGAGACGTTTAGGGGGTGGGACCTTTAGTCAAAGGAAGGGGATATTCGGGCCCTGGGCTCCCAACCTCCCTTTTTTCTGGGCTACTGGAAGGTGACAAGGATCACCTTCCATGTGATCCTTATCACCAGCTCAACAGCAATGAGGTCAAACTGTCATGAACGGAAATGTCTGAATCCCTGAGTGAGAGCACATCTTTCCTTCTCATGAGTTCTTATCTCAGGTATTTTGCCACAGCCACAGAAATCTAAGATCGCCTGCTAGGTCAGTGGTAAGGAGATGGGAGTCTTCGTTCAGAAGGTTCTAGAGTTCTTGCTTTAGAGGATATGATTTCTTTGTGTCAGGTTAGCACTTGACCCTCGTCCTAGCTGCTAAGATTTAGCCATCTGTCTTAGTTACTCTTCTCTTGTTGCTGGGATAAACACTCAAAATGAGGGAAAGAAAGGTTTATTTAGCTCTCAATTACTGGAGGTTTCAGTCCATATTTAGCTGGCTCCAAGGCAGAGAGGCACATGGCAGAGGGCAGCCTTCCATGGCAGCAGGCAAGAGCAAGAGCAAGAGAGCAGGGAGAGTTAGCAGCAGCTCAAGCAGCTAACTTTTCTTCCTACCTTACATTGAAATGCAAATCACCCGTCCCAGGGGAGAAGCAGCACCTATTTCCACATAACCAATCACAAATTCCTGAAGCTGCCCCATGACTGCATGAGGCTTTAGGGGGACACCTATGCACAAACCATAACACTATCTTTCAGTAGCACCAGTTCCCAGCTCCGTTGTGCTTGCTTCTCTGTCACCCTTCAACAGCCTTTCAGGGCTTTCAGACTGAATGCTTGACACCCACCCTGACATTCAGGTGCTTCTCAAGATCAGGGCCCAGATTCGCCTTTCTGTCTTCCCTCCTACTCTTCCCACTCTTGTAGAATGTAAAACCCTAGTCTAGGGGACTTCCTCCTTTTCTCTTTGATGCTCAACCTTGGAATATGCTTCTACCTTGATGTGCCCATACTATACCTGCTCCATAGCCACCTCCTCCAGCTGCCTTTTCCTGAACTCCAGCTGGAAGGGACAGCTCCCTCCCTTGAGTTCCCTGAAGACCTTCGCTCTAAGGAGTGGCCCACTCTGCTTACTCACTGTGTGCCTGTGTTTTAGAAAATGCTCGTTTGTTTATAAAATAAATTAATCCTTGGATTTGTCTCCCCACTTCGCAAATGGTTCTGAAGTTTCCCCTGGAGTATCTAAAAGGCTGCCATCATTAACATGACCCATGGACACTGTTATGGTTTGTGTCTAGTTGTCACCTCAAAGCCTCATGCAGTCATGGGGCAGGTTTCTAGAGTCTGTGGTTGATTCATGATCCAGTGCTGAGATTATGTGTGTGAGTGGGGTAGGTAACCTGCATAGACTATAGGGAAGGGAGAGAGGCCTGCTTGCTGCCACAGCTGCTGCTTTCCCCTTTGCTCTTTGCTGTTTTTTGCTGCCATGAACTGAAACCAATACTAGTCTTTGTGACTCAACTCTTGGCCCTAAGTGTCACCACTCAGAGAAGGAATTGGATTCATGCAGCTTGGTTAGGAGCTTATCCCTGGCTCCACCTACAGCTGAGGCCAGGGACATGGTCATCTTGCCTTGCCCTGACCCCTGGGGATCAGCCCATGCTTGGGAGGAGGGCCCTTTAAAATAGAAGGGAGAAGCTGATGGCAGGCAACTGTCTCAGGAAGTTGCTAATGGGAGTTGTTTCTGCTACTGACAAAGAAATAGGAAGGGATGCAGGGAGACAAAGAAACAGATGTCTACTGCAAAGTGTTTATGGAGTGAGTGAGTCACAGACTGATTTGATCATTTGCTGCCTCTTACATCCCAGTGTGTCTCCCAGGTGTCTCTAGGGTGTAGTGATCATGTTTTTCCATCTCTACATCTCTGCCCTCATCAAATCAATCTTGGAGCACTCTCTGGGTAGCCAATGGGGGTACAAGCATAGGGACTCTTCATTTAGAGTAGAGAGGTGGGGCAACAATGACAGACACTTACCCATTAGTTGTTTATGGCATGCATCAAGTGGGTTACTAATATATACTCAGGCGCTGCCAATAAGCCAGTAAAAGAGATTGTGCCTCACAGGACTTCAGAGAGTTCAGGCAGGAATAAACGATGGATAACATCATCAGAGCTCCAGGGGAGGATGCAGCAACCCCAGGGAAGGGCTGATGAGCTCTGCTTGGGGCTTTTCAGAAGAGGTAACATATTCATACATAGCTATTGCGTGAATAAGCGCACAACAGATGAGGAAGAAAGAAAAGAGGAATGAATGGCCTGAGGAGGTGACAGAGGATTGAGAAAGAGTGGGATATTTGGGTAGTAGGGAGGCAGAGTGTGTCTGGAGTGTGTGTTCACTGTAGGGATGTTGAGAATGGGAAGAACATGTACAAAGAGAGGTGTGAAAAGGGAGCTAGGGCCAGGGGTCAGGGCCCCAGGAAGACAACATATCTTGATATCAATGTAGAAAGTTCTGATGCATTGTTGAGGGAGTGTATCGACACTCAACACCCACATCATTGCTTTTAGACCCAACATGGCAACATCCATTGAACACAATCTACTCCCAAGGAGGGCATATGGTAGAATTAAGATAATGGTGTGCAAGAGACGGATGTGGGATGTTCATTAGTGCATTATTATTATTTTTTCTGTCTTTAGCACAGGGTCTACAGGGTCTACAGAGTCTTACTATGCAGAACAGACTCATAGTGATTCTCCTGTTTTCAGCCTCTCAAGTGCCATCACGCCCAGTCTCAATCACCATCTTGGTGCACCCATGGGCAGGGCTGGTACCACATGCCAGGGATTGAACCCCAGCTGGTGTGCTGTGCCTAAGCAGGCTCTTCAGTTCACTGAGCTATCAGGCACACCATATTAGTGGGTTATTTATAGTGGTCCAGAACTGGAAACAACATGAGTACCCAACAATGGGAAAATAATTTAATACATCGTGTGTTATGGTTTATGTCTACTTGTCTCCCCAAAGCCTCATACAATCATGGGGTGGAGACTTCTAGAGTTTGAGACTTGACTTATGATCCACTGGGATTATGTGTTTTGGTACTGATGGGGTTATCGGTCTGAGTATGGCTGGGATTATGGGTGTGGCTCTCTACTCCCCTGGTTGTTCCGTTGCCTCTGTCGCCATTGTTGCTGTTCCACTGCCATAAATTGCTGCTCTCTGCCATGTGCCTCTCTGCTTTGCAGCCAGCTGAGTACGGACTGAAACCGCCAGCAACTATGACCTGAATGAACCTTTCTTTCCTTCATTTTGGGTGTTGGGTATTTGTCCCAGCAATGAGTAAAAAGTAACTAAGACATCGTGGTAATAATTTTCAGGCACTTCAGACATCTAGGAAAGTGCTTTATTATTATACTATATAATGTAGGGTGATTTCCATGTGAAAATAAAATCAGAGCAAGTTGTGTATATTGAGATTATATCTGTGAAACAAGCAATGGGTCATGAAACTCTAGAAATATAAGTACTGTTAGTTGTGTAGGAATATATAATGAAAAAAAATGGGATGATGCATACAGGATTACCTTGAGTTGGCCAAGGGAGAAGGCAACAATAAGGATAAACAGTAGGGTGTAGAAGAGTAGGAATGCCTACAGTCACATGCTGCATATGAGATAGTTCCACGTATGTAAAGTGAAGGGAGTTTATAGCATAGAATGTGAAGCAGAGCCCTGCAGCTTCAGGTTTGGGGTGAGCCCACCCCCACCTGGACACACGCCTCTATGTCCAGTGTTTTCCTCACTTTCCTATTGCTGGATACAACATTCAACACACACTACTCAAAGGAAGAAAGCTTTACTTCGGCTCATGGATTCAGCCCAGAGCTGGCTCTGAAGCAGAAGCAGCGAGGCAGAGGGGCACTTAGCTCAGGTCCAGGAATGTTGGCTGGCACAGTGGAGGCACAGGTGCTCAACTCACCACAGCCAGGAAGCAGAATGAATGGAAGAGACAGGGAGGAAGCTAGAACCTTCTAGATCTTTCCAGTAAGCTACCTTCACCAAGTTCCATCTGCTAGCAGCAAATGACTTGCTGAACTTATTAGGAGATGGATCTACTGATGGGCATAGCACTTTGATGACCTAGTAAGTGTTCAAACATACGAGCATCTGGGGAAACATCTGAGTCTTAAACCATCATGTTCACAAGTTTTTACAAAATATAATAGCTATTTTCATGAAAGGAAAGGCCCCTGGTGAGTTTTTTATTTTTAATAGCTTGAGAGGCAATTGTGTAGAAGGGATCGTGAGCTCAGATTCCATGGCTAAACGTGATAAGTATTGTGGTTAAAAGTTATAGAGCAGTATTAGAGTCAAACAGTGCCTTTCCAAGAGGCCCTGCCCCTTCACATTAAATAGCCATGAGCACAAGGAGTCCTCACCCTGATAACTGTAGTTTGACTGACATTTCAGTCTTACTTGAGACCTTTGCTCTACTGGGTTGGCTCCATCGGTCCCTTTTGTTTCTTGTGTGAATTCAACAAAAGCCAAGTCTTTCCATTTTCCTGCACAGCTCTACGGCATGTGCCCCATACTCTCCTCTGCCATTCTCATCTCACGTCACTGCACCAGCTCCTCTGACCTCCTTATTCTTCACCTATCCTGAAGGTAGCTCTGCCCCAGGGCCTTTGCAGTCGCTGTTCTCTTTCCCTGTAACAATCTGCTTCTGCATTTTCCCATGGCTCCTTCCCTCATCTCCAGCTCTTTGCCCAAATGCCCTTTTCTTAACGAGCCTTCTCTGTTTCACTCATGTTAAAAACCATTGCCCAGCCCCCCTCCAATCTACGCCCTCCTCGGACTTCTGCTTTTTTCCCCACCCCCCAGTAATAGGCACGTTGTCTCCTATCTCAGCATGTTCCTGCTTCAATTGACTGTCCTCTCACTTGAGTGTCACACATAAGGAAAGTGTTTGCTGCTGCAGCTCGAATCTGAGAACATTGCCTGGCACACTGTGGGCTCCAGTGCACATTTGTAGAATGAATGAATGAATGAATGAGTGAATAAGTGTCAAATGGAGAATGGCTTGAGGCAGACCAGGCACAGAAAGACTAAGCAGAAGACTGCTAGAGCTGAACACAGGGCTTTGAGCTCGGCCTTAGTGATCACCTATATGCATTGTAGGATATGGTGATTACTTATATGCATTGTGGGATATGGTGATCACCTATATGCATTGTGGAATATAGTGACTAACCTATATGCGTGTTCTCTGGCTGTGGCATGATGGTGAAATCTATCATTGTCTTTTGCTTTCTCATTTACTGGAGTTTGACTGACATTTCAATCTTACATGACACCTTTGCTCTACTGGGCTGGCTCCATCAGCACCTTTTGTTCTTTGCCCAGGTTGAAAGCTCCTGGGGAGTGGAGACCCTGCTGTTTTCATCTCTACTTTTCCTTCTATGCCTAGAACTTCTATGATAGCTAGTACATGGCACTCACCAAGTGTTCATTGTGTCATTAATTGTCATATTATTGACTTAGTTGACTAAGTGAATTCCAGAGTGGATTTTACTTATGATCTAATCTATGTTTTTGTGTTATGGACCAGAGTTAATTTTGTTCCCATTATGGGAGTGGTGTGCACACTCCCTGTGGAAAATTTGGAAATTAGAAAAAAATTGAAGAAAGGGAGAAAGGGCTATATTTTCATCCTGCATAATGATCTGTAGCATTTTAAGTCTTCCTTTTAGGTCATTTCCTTAGGTATGGCTTTATAGTACTATTGACATAGTTTGTTTACATTAACAGTTTTTATGTACTGTTTTCCCTACTTAGCACACATTTCCTTTTCCATAAACTTCCTGGAAAGCATTATTTCAAATAAATGTGTGCTATCTAACCATGCAGCTATTTCATAGCTCTTTTAAGTAGCTATTATTTTATATCTAGGTTACTTCCGTTCCCCCTTATAGTAAAGGTCATTGACTACTCTGTCTGCCCTCATTACCAGTTGTTTATTTGCCTGCCTGGACACCTACTCCCTGAGCTTCATGTCTCAGTCTTATTAACTGGCACATAGAGATGAAGAGAGGGAAGGCCTGCCAGATAGCTCCACAGACTAAAGTGCTTGCTTAGGCAGAGTGTAAGGGCCGGTGTTTGATCCCTGGTATGCTGTGCTAGCTTCTCTCCTACCCAGGCAGTTGAGACTGGGCACATGCCTGCAATCCCAGGTTGGGAGGCTCAAAACAGGAGGATCACTGCGAGTCTGATCTGTGTAGTGAGACCCTGTAGACCCTGTACTGAACACATTTAAAAAAAAAAAAAAAAGAGGGATGAGTTTAAGATTCATGAATGGGAGGACCTGGCAGACAAAATATGCTCAGTGAAATATCTAACGGCCTGGGACCATACAGATGCTTAGTAGATACCTTGGGCACTGGAACTAAGGTCTCTGCCAAGGGTCACATGTTGGTGGTCATTCTGCTGCTGTTCCTTCCTGCAGGCTGCACCTCCTGCAGGTGGACTCGGTCCAGCGCTGGATGGAGGAGCTGAAGCTCATGACCGAGTGCGAGTGCATGTGCGTCCTGCAGGCGAAACCCATCAGCCTGGAGGAGGACACGCAGGGTGATCTCATCCTGGCGGGGGGATCTAGCCCCGGAGACCCCCTGCAGCTGCTGCTCAAGCGGGGCTGGGTCATCAGCACAGAGCTGCGCAGGATCGGGCAGAAGCTGGCGCAGGACCGCTGGGCCCGCGTGCACAGCATGAGCGTGCGGCTGACTTGCCACGCCCGCTCCATGGTCAGCGAGTACAGCGCGGCCAGCAGGAGTCCCTCACAGGAGATGGGCCAGGTCAGCTGGTGGGTGGGGCTGGGTGGGTGCTGGGTGCGAGGATGTTTTCTAGTGGGGATGTGTGAGTCCAAATCCTAAGCTTCAGCTTTTTGCCTTTTCCAACACAGCAGAGGGAAAAAAAAGTCCTTCACTGAGTGTCTGCCATGTGTTAGGCATTGCGCGAAATTACACTTTTTACACATAGCTCATTTACCCTGCCCAGGTGCCGAGGCAGGCATCCCCACAGTGAGAAGCTGCACCATGACTGCACATAACAATTCTAGTGGCAGCTCACGCAGATGCTTCCTCCCCCTCCTCCCCTTCCTCCTCTTCCTCCTCCTCCTTTTACATTTATTTATTTATTTGGTACAGGGTCTCACCACACAGCTCAGGCTTGTAGAGATCCTCCTGTCTCAGCCTCCCTGGTGCTGGGATTTCAGGCATGCACTACCATGGTCGGCAACACGTCCGGGCTGCGGGGCTGCATGGCAGCGTGTCCTGTGGCCCGTGCACCTGTCATGCAGGTGCTTAGAGCTGTCTCCTCAGGCCCTGGCCCTTCCTTCTTAGAGCATCCCAGACGCCCCAGCATCCCCAGCTGCTCAGTGTTGTTTCCTTGTGCTCCCCAAGCAGCTGAGCTATTTCCGCTCTCATATCACAGTGTTAAAGTTTAATCCCTGCTCCCTGAGTTCGGGGACCAGATTCTCCACTTTTATGCCCAGCCGGGCAGCCGGTCCTGAAGTGATGTTTAGTGAACTGAATGACATTGATCTCTCTTCCTACAGGTTGAGAAGCTGCTAATGGAGAAATGTTCAGAGCTCTCTGCAGTCACAGAGAGGTAAGTGTAGACCCTGGGTCCCAAGGCTGTCCCCCATCCTGAGACTGAGGAGTGGGGGGTGAGAACGGGGTGCTCAGGGGTGGGCCAGGAGTTCCTCCTTGACTTCTTTAAGAAACCTCAAGAAATGTCTTTACAATTTTCTCGCTTTTAGGTCCTAGGGGTGAGATAAAAGGCAGAGGAAAGACGTGAATATTAAATAAAAGAGGCTGTTCAGGGAATAGGTTCTCACAGCCTCAGAAAACCTCTGTGGTCCCCAGAGTCAAGGCAAGGTGAAAGCCGACTCTCATATCCTGACGCACACATACGTGTAGACACAGATGTCCGCAGACGCTCACGCGCGTACACAGATACGTAAACACACACTCACTCCATCATAGAAGTACACTCAGCTCTCTTCTCTGTATGTTCCACCCATAAACATGCACATGTCCACACTCAGAAGTGTGCTCACACACTCAGCTTCACAGGTACACACTGTCTGGATGTGTCTCTCTACTTGGCCCAACCCTTGTCAGTGCTGTCCTAGGGGGTGGACCTGCATCTCAGCGCCCCTGGGGATCCCGTGGGGTCCACTTGCAGGCCACAGGGGCACACGTGGACCTGATTCTCCACTCTTCTTGTGCAAAGAACCCCAGGCTGCTTCCTGCCCAGGGAGGAAAGAGCGTTCACAGGGCATAGGCCTGATCTCCCAGCTTCAGCGTGAGCGCTAGCTGTCCCTGGCATTCCAGTGTTCACTTCAAGATTGCCACCCCTGGGTCCCCATCCTGACGCTGCTGAGAACATAAACCTTGGCTTCAGTGGTGGCAAGCGCCTGATGGAGAAGCCCAGGGCTGTCAGCCTGCCACTGTTTCAGACCTTGCTGCCCAGTGACAGGAGCTATGAATTTCGTCTCCAGCTGGTAGCTCTCCGCAGCCTCAGGGAGCAGGAGCTGAGCCGCCACAGAGCACACTCTCTCTGATTCTCCCGCTAGTCTCCTCTAGAGCAGGCCCCTCTCTGGCCCCAGCAATGTCCTGGGGTGACTGACCTCATGAACCTTCCCTGAGCCCACCCACGATGTCTTCTCCCCAGGTGCCTCCAGGTAGAGAACGAGCATGTCCTGAGGTCCATGAAGGCCTGTGTGAGCGAGACGCTGAGCACACTGGGCCAGCACTTCAGCCAGCTACTGGAGCTGGCCCTGACTCGGGAGGTGCAGGTGAGTGCAGGGCTGTGGTCCTTGTGGAGGAAGGGCAGACGGGAAGGCGCTCAGGTGGGCTTTCCTGAAAGACACCCTCTTCAGACCACCAAAATGAAGCCTCCACAAGACCAGGACGTCAGCTCGTGCCTGAGACTTCCTGAGCATTTACTCCAACTCTGCATCTTCCTGATGTGCGCAGAGGGGCCCAGAGAGGAAAAAGCCTTATCCAAAGCCCCACAGCGAGGTGATGGCAAAGCCTGGAGTCCCTCAGTTATGCATTCAGCATTGTTCTTTCCATCCCTAAATCTTTTCTGCTGACTTATTGTTCGCAGTACATCCAAAAGATCTTATTGCTGTGCAAGACTTATGGCACTTGCAGGAAAGGAGCCAGTACAGAAGTCCTGGCAACAGAGAAGAATCTAGAGAGGTCACACGGTCCCGCTCCTGCTTGCAGACAAGTTCATGCTTGGTTCTGGAGAGAGAGGAGTTTGGAGCCAGACCAACGTACTTTCAGACTGAGTTTCACCTTGAGACTCCAGTCGATCGCCTTAACGTTGTGTAGCCTCATTTTCCCCATCTATGAAATGAGAAACCTTGGAGAGAAGAAAAGTGAAAGGAAGGGCAAGATCAAGCGGAAGGCGCAAAGTGTGCAAGACGCTTTAAACACACATCAGTCCCTCCTTATCCTTGCTGCCTTGGAGGCCTCCCAGTACATAAGGTTTTCATTATGAAGCGTATTTACATGTTATTTATAGCTATAGAAATACTGTGCCACATACTTGCCATTCTTTTCCCATTGCCCAATGAAAGTCTCCCATAAATAACACATCACTCTCCCAGGCCACCCTCTACGGGGCCCAGAGTCTTCTGGCTTTCCTTCTGTGGCTCGTTCGGCGCAGCCCCAGGTCTTTGCTGCTCACTCCCCTGCTGGCCCGGATCACCCGCCACAATCCAAGCTCCTCTCCCGCACAGGGCTTGCAGCCTTGTCAGCGTGGCTGGTCCTAGGCATCTTTCCTCTTCCAAACACAGAAAAGTTCCCAAAAGCCACTCTCCCGGCTTTGAGAGTCTGGGGCAAATGGATGGAGGCAGGGGAGGGGGGATGGAAGGCTGGGGTGCCGGACTGCTGGGACTGAGGCACTGAGGCTGGCATCTTGCCCTGCTGAGCCAGTGCTGGCAGTCACATGGAGGGGAAGTCAGAGGCTCAAGCTGGGGCTCGTGTCTCAAACTGATCCATCAGCTCTCAGAGGACCAGTGGGATACGGGGCCTAAAATGGGTGAAGAAATCAAAAGACTCACGTGGAAAATGAGGGAAAAGGGAAAGGCAGCCGCAGTTCTGTAGGCCACCTTTACGTCCACTTGCCAGGTTGCTTATGTCCAATGGAAAAAGCAGAAACGGAAGCGTTAAGTCGGGGTGTGAGAGCTAGCTGGCTTTGGAGCTCAGAAACTCTGGGGCAAAGGGGCCAGCATCCTCCACGCCGTCGGTCAAGGAATCCTGGGAAAAGCTCCCTGCGGCTGCCAAGTGCTTCAGAGCCTCTGGTCCGCAGCCCAAGGCATAGTGCCTTCTGCTTTTGCCTTCATTCTGAGATTACTCAGGTGCAGTGTCTGAGCTGATATGCCTACTTCTGACACTGTACCAGTAAGTCCGGGGAGCTGGGGCATCAGTGCCCAGCCTGGGAGCTGAGCTGGGTCACCCACTCTTTTGTTAGGGTTTGTCACCCCATTGACCTTGCTCCCCATTCTCTCTGTGCCTACGTTATTTATTTTCTTCTGGTAGTCCCTTTCTCTTTCTCCCTCCCCTCTCAGCCATTGTGCCCTGCAGTCCTCCTGGCCTCCCATGGGCTGAGCTTGCCACACTCAAGAATTTTCAGCGGATCTTTTTATTTTTGTGTGTGTGTTTTAGAGAAGGGTCTCACTATTAGATTGGACTTGTAATGCTCTGTCTGTTTACAGCCTCCCAAGAGTACCACGCCCTGTCTCGGTTGCCATCTCAATGCACCCCAGGGCTGGGGCTGGCATGGCAGGCCCAGGGATTGAATCCTTGACCCCTGAGTCTGCTTGCAGGTACTTTAATCTGCTGGGCCCTCAGCTGATCTTTAGCACTATAAAACTTACGTACAGGACATTAGTGACAGTAAGAAGCAACGGGATGAAGGCAGTGTAACTTATACTCAGTGTTGTAATCATGTGTTTCCAGACCTAATAACGCCAATACAATTCCCCACAATGCTAGGAATTGTACCACGATCCTATATTTGCAGTGTGTTCACATAAATGCAGTTCATCTCTTTACATCAGAACTTCTGTGAGGTGCCATTCTTCACTGCAAATCTCCCCAAAGTCCTTATGCTTTATAGCATTTTCTGTCTGGCTTGTCGTTTCCACAGCCAAACCATTTGGGTTGCGTTTTTCTAGTGCAGTATCTCTCTAGTGACCTGAATAGCTCCTGGTACAGGCTGTGGAGTGGTACATTCTACACTAGCAGAATCACTATTTTTAAGTTCAAGTCCTGGGAAGCTGGTGTTTTAGGAAATGCAATTTGGGAAACTTTTTTTTATATTTTATTTTATTTTATTTTATTTTTTGTCTTTTTGAGACAGGGTCTCACTATGCAGTTGAGGCTGGTCCTGAGCTCACTTTTGTAGCCCAGACTGGTCTCGAACCCTCACCAATCCTCCTGCCTCAGCCTCCCGAGTGCTGGGATTACAGGTGTGCGCCACCACGCCCGGCTTTGGGAAACTTTTTTTTAGTACTAAGGAGGAAGTACACATGCTCTTACTCAAGAGAACAATCTTCTTCCCTATGCCCAACAGCATAAAAAAAAAAGTGGAGAAACAGTATTTATAGTGAGGATATAATTCAAAACTAGTATTACTCTTCATTGATCTGCCTGAAATTGTATTCTGTTATGATTCAGGCCCTGGATGAGTAATGGGTAATATTGGCACTGAAAAGAACTTCATAGGAGGATGGAGAAGGGTTGAAGAGCCTGGTTAGTGAGGACTGGTTGAGGAGAAGGTGCTTTATCAACAAATGGGTACTCTGCTCCCTACAAGGTTCTATGCTTTGGAGTAGACAGATTTGGGGTCAATGGATATTATGGTTTATCTCTAGTTTTCCCCCCAAAGCCTCATGCAGTCATGCAGCAGGGACTTCTATAGATTGAGACTTGACTCATGAATCACTGGGATTATGTGATTTAGTACTGATCTAGAGTTTGAGACTTGATCCATGATCCCTGGGATTATGTGTTTTAAGTACTTCTGGGATTATGGGTGTAACCTAAGGCTGACAGGCTATGGCAGAGAGCCTGATGTAATTTAAAAAGAGAGACAGAGAAACAGATGCGCGCTGTTGCTGTCTGCTGCCCTGGTTGGTCGGTCGCCTCTGTCACGATTGTTGCTGTTCTGCCGCCATGAATTGGATGCTCTCTGCCCTGTTCCACTCAGCCTTGGGCAAGCCGAATGTGGACTGAAACCTCCACAAACTGTGAGCTAAATAAACCTTTCCTTCCTTCATTTTGAGTGTCGGATATTTGTCCCAGCAATGAGTAAAAGGTAACTAAAACAATGGGCATAATCTATAGGATGCATCATGTCAAAATAATTTTGCGAAGCGATGGGCTGCACTGCAGAGGAAGGCACTCAGCTGTCACTAACATGGGCAAGCTGTTATTGAGAGGCATAGCTCCTAGGAGGAAGTTGAACTGCATGGCCTGGGAGGTTTCTTCCATCCATGATGGGACATAATTTTATGAATGAGAGCATTGTGAGCTAGTGAGTTTGAGACTTGAAATCCTGACTGATACTATTTATGCAAATTTGAACAAGTCATTCACTGTTTTTTGATCCCTGGTTTCCTCATCTCTTCCATGGGTTGTGGTTACAGATTAAGAACACATGGGACAACACTCTTTGCCCTGTGTCCTCTGTTTATTCACTGTGTCTTAAGAGCTGCTGTGTCTTAAGAGAACCTAATGAGTACTGCTTAAAAAAAGCTCTTAACCTCCAAATTGTTTATGCAGATCATTTAACTACTTAGTAGGGAACATACTTTAAGGCTTAAATATTAGAGGCTAACAATGGAAAATTAATGAACATTTATGTTTAGTCTACCCACGAATAAAGGATTAACTGAGAGGGCTATGAGGGGAAAAATTGATTGACAAAACTTGATTTACTTGAACATAATTTAAGGACTTGTCTATTGAATGCATTAATTTTCACCTGTGTGTCTCAATTTGTGACTTAGATTCACGTGAATGGATGTTATATTCATTCATCTATTCATTTAGACAGTGATTTTGTTTGAAATATCACTATAATTAAGACATAACTGAACCTAGTTTTGAGTCTGGAACTATATGATTTTCTTAAAACTTCACCTCACATCTTAATTTTTTCTCCTTGTCCCAGATAAAGGTGGACATCCCTAGTCCTTGGCTGAGAGACAAGCACCAGCTCTGAAACAAAGCTCAGACCAGGGGGACCATTGTAAGGCAAAAGGCAGTTCCTAGGCTGAGCATGCTCAGTCCCTTCTTCCAGACTCATTGATCATAATCCATCCTTGTTCTGGAGGTGAGGTGTCCTGCAGGGGTGGGGCAGTGCATCCTGGGAAGTGGAGTGATTGCCAACACCCTCCCTAGGATACTGAGGCTGGGCCCCTCGCAGGAGTCTTGCCATCTGTGTGGTAGTCCTTTTGCTCCTCATGAAACCATTCCCCAAATAACCTCTACTCTGCTTGGATCCTTTGGGAATTATGTGGGCCACCTTGATTTCTCATCCACCAGGTTTGTAAATGACTCAGGATGTTGGTCACTGACCAAAGAGATAGCTCAGTGGCATAAGGGCTTGTCTGGTAAGTGCAAGGTCCTGAGTTTGATCCCTAGTACCACTAAAAAAAAGTTAAAAAAGAATGTTGGTCATTAAATGAATGCTAAGGATGCTTTGAAAGGAAAGCTCGAAACTTGCTTCCTGTTCTGTTTGGCACTCAGATTTTGCTCAGCCATGAGATCTAATATAGCTAAGTAGAAGCTTCAATGAGATTTAATGACAAGAAAAAGATAATCCAAATGGAGGTGCTAGATGAGAAATAGATTTCCAATTTTTTTTTTCCCAGTACCAGGGATTGAACTCAGGACTCTGCACTTATGCTACTGAGCTATCTCCTCAGCCCCTCTAAAATGTTAATAAGCTTTCCATTCCGTTTCTGTAAACAAAAGACAACCAGCAACCAACTCACTAGTGCACAAATTAAAACATAATTTGAATCTAACTGTGGTCATCTCAGCCAGCGGGCTTTCATTCCAAAGTTCAGGAAAGGTTTCCTCCACAGCTGTCTACAGTCGGGGAAAAAGTGTTCCTTTGGGGATTGTCACTCTCTCCTGCTTTTCTAGTTCTTTGGGAAACCCAAAGAGTTGGACACGTAGTATTACCACATTCTACTCCTATGTTCCCAGAAAATTAAAGTAGGACAGTTCTCAATCACAAGGCCCAGATCTCCATGCAGTTTGCCCCTGGATTCCATCCTTTGAATTGCCAAAAATTTCAGATGTTCACCTATAACTGAGAAAATAAATTTGGGGGAACAGACACAGTCTTAGCTACACCTTAGAGAGGTTGTCAGTCAGTCTATTTCAGTTATCCATGGCCCATAAAGATTTTGAGCATTCATTCACTAGGGGGAAGCAGTTATGATAGGATCATTGTGGTAGCATTTTCACCACACAGGGGAGAAAACAGTCCCTGTTTGCACTGAAGGGCATTGGATACCATCTCATCTTCCAGTAGGGGCAGGGATTTGCCATACTTCATGAGCACTGGGGTGATTTGCATTCTTTCCATCTAGCCTATCCCAAACATCTCAATTTCCAGCCCCCTCTCAGTGCTGTTTCTCCTACCCTAGGGTGCACTGCTTTTGACTCCTGGAAGCAACTTAGGTCAGAGATGTTCAAGCCCCAAGTGCGCAACATTCCCCAGGCCCCTCAGCATTTCCCAGGAGAAATGGAAGCATGTCTGATTTTAACAAAATCTCCTTTCAGATCTTCAGCTTTTATTTGGCTTCTTGAATAAAACCTTCTTCCTAAAAGTACACTCAAGTTTTTAAATAGCTCTTGCATTCCTTTCCAAAAGAAGATGTGCTCTTCTTTCTTCCTAAATCTTCCAGCCCCTAGTGAGCCATGCAGGAACCCAGAGGAGTGGGGAATCAAACGCAAGCGAAACCTTCATTCACGAACTATAAAACCCTGAGGCCACCACGCACTGTTTTGATATTGAGAGAGGTGTTAGAAATTTTGTATTTTCCCAAGTATGGGATTGGAAAAGTGCATGTGTGATTGAGGGTGAGGAAAGTTTCCAATTTCTTTGATCCTTTCCGGCCATTTATTCTCAAAGGGTGTGGTTCTTGAGGGATAATTTCTTCAGGCCAGAGCAAAGAGAGAACAGGCAGAACACATCAAGCTCTAGAAACAGATTTTTCAGGCATATATTTAAATGAAAACAATTCCTTTCAGCTGATTTTCATATTCGGGTTTAGATTATGACATTAGCTGTGGAGAAAAGTATCTTTGAAGAGCTAAGGACTCTGAAGATTAATGATTCTGATTACTCTAAATGTGACTGGAATTTTTTTTGAGAACAACCAAAATTTTCACTTTGTGCTAGACAAAACACAGACACAATTTTGTATTTTTAAAGGCACTGCTTAAGAAAGGAATGTCATTTTTGCCAGGTTCTGAAATATTTGTACTAATATCTACTTCATATAAAAAAGAGAAAATGTGTGGCTAAGTAGCTGGACTAATTAGATTTGTGCAATGTATAACTTTTTTTCTTTAAATATATAAGGAACTTTGCTCACGAGAGCTACTAAAATTGATTGAATTATTTCTGTTTTTTAAAAATATCAGGGGCTGGGGAGAGAGCTCTGTGGCATAAGTGCCTGCCTGGCAAGTCCAAGGTAATGAGTCTGAATCCCAGTCCTGAAAAAAAAAAAAATCAATTCTTATTTATTTGTATCCCCAAAGTTGAGCAATGAAGTTCAGTACACATATAAATTTGTTTACTGAACAAACGCCATGCTTTTTATCATATACTTAGATTTATAATTGACTGAGAATATTGGCTACATATTTCTTTGCATTATTGCAAATTCAGTAAATTGTCTTATTTTGGCTTTATAATGTGCCAATAAATCAAATTCTATTTTAGAACTACATTATTTTAACACGTTATTTTAATGCTGACAATTTTTAGCATTTTCCCAGAATATGATCTTCATTTTCATTAGTTTGTAGCATTTCTTTCTAAAAACAAAACTTTTTTTTTTTTTAATTTTAAAGAGAACAATCAAAATTTCAAAGCAAGATAATAGGAGAGTAACAATGTTAATATATTGTGTATTGTTATATTTAAATTAGCTACTCTGAGTACAAGATAAAAGCATTCAATTGTCCAAACAATATTAGCACAAACTTATTTCTTTTCAATGGAATAAGAGAAATAATGGTATAACCCTTAACTATTGTAACTTAACTATTACTATCTTAACATATGTATATATGAAAGAGCCTCTTCCCTTTCTGCTTTTCTCCATTCCCTGACCCCAGTTTCTCTTTTCTTTTGAAGTTCTTGCCATTTTACAGTATGTGTTGTAGGGCTGACCAGATGGCTCAGTGGATTTCAGAGTCTGCTTCGACAGACATAGGGGCAGGGTTGCCTGGCACGCCATGCTGGCCCTGGCCCTGAGGCATGCTGAGACAGCTATTAAGCCTGAGCGTGTTGGCACAAGCCTGTAGTCCCACTCCTTGGGAGGCTGGAAACAGGAGGGTCACTATGTGTCCAATCTGTGTAGTAAGACCCTGTAGCCCCTGTACTAAATACATAAAAAAGAAAGAACTTACAATATACATTATACATTTTGGATCTTATTTGTTCTTCCAGCTTCTCGTGCTAGAGAGTCAATACAATGTTTGCAAATGTGTGCTTGCTTCTTCGTATGGACTTGAGTGGCATCTATTCACTTGGGCAAGTCTCCAGTTTCTCCTTCTTTATGGACCACACCTTTTTTATTCATTGCTTAGTTGATGGACATTTGGGTTGTTTCCAAAATCCGGCTAATATAAATTGTGCTACTTAAAGATGGGCTCATGAATATTGATGTGATGTGATGTTTTTAATTCTTCTGGGAAGATAACTAGGAGAGGAAGAGCTGGGTCAAATGGGTCCAATCCTACTTTTGAGGACTCTCCACACTGATTTCCACAGTGGTTGTACTAGTCTACACTCCCTGCAACTGTGGAGAAGGGTTCCTTTTTCCCCACAGGACCTCCCAGCACCCCAGCATTCATTATTAGCTAGTTTTTTCCTAATAGCAGTTCTTCCAGGGTGATATGAATTCTCAGTGTTCTTTTAATTTGCATCTCTCAAGTGACCAGTGATATTAAGTTATATATATGAGCTTATATCTCTTCATCTAAGAAGTATATATTCATCTCAGATGCCCACTTTTTGACTGAGTCTTTAAATTTAAGCTGTCTGATTTTTTTATTTTTCTTTATGTGTCCTCCATGGGAATCCTTCATCTGAGGAACAGCTGGCAGGCATTTTTCCCCACAGTTTGTCTCTTCAGTCTGTTGGTGGTTTCTCTTGCTGTGCCATTAACATTTCTTAAAACATATTTCAGAACAGTTTTCAATTAAAAAAAAAAAAAAAAAACGAAGTCAGGTCTTTACTGAGAGAAAGTTAACCCCAATTTGGCTGACTCTTGAGAGGGTAGATATTTTCATTAAGTTAAGTAAGCAAGAGCTTTAACAATAAAAACTGAAAGGTATAACAGACGCAGTTAAATGGAAGGAAACCGAACTTAAAGATTAAACAACAGAGAGAGAGAGGAGAAAAGTTCGGAGATAAGGGCAAAACCATACAAGCATATATACAAGTTGGGTAAGGCAATAGTCCTAAGGATTTCCACCAGGTTTTTGAAAATGGGAGTTGATGGGTAGAGTTGTCACCCTGCCTAGCTCTCTATGTTGCTATCTGTGAACTGGGTGGTTGTATTGAGGACAATACTGTGTAATATTAAAACCATGCTTTTTAAAATTAAAAACCTTTTTTTGGTGTGGTACCAGGTATTGAACTCAGGACCCTGTGCTTACCAGGCAAGCACTTGTTTAACTGAGCTATTTCCCTGGCCCTAAAACCATGCTTGACATGCCCATCATCTTGGTCTTCTGGGTGTGTGCCATTTCCAGTGTCATATCAAGAGCTTTAGTTTCAAGATTTTGATAAACATATTTGAAGTACAAAATATTTGATTAAAAATAGCATTGACAATGAAATGAATGTTTTGGTTTGTTCAATTCTTTCTGAATAAGCTAGGTGATCCAAGGTGCTCTAAGTGAAAAAGTGATGGATGTAGTTAATAGTTATTTTATAAATCTTTGTTAAATACTTTTGGAATTTTTCCCAGAAATTGAAAAGGCAAATGAAAGACTTTAATGATGGGGTAGCAAAGGCTTTCACAAGTCAAGTGGTTTTGGATTTCTTTACCATTTTAAAGAAGTTATCAGCTTCCAGATCATTAAAAATACTGTCTGATGACAGATTACACAGTAATCTGGCATAATTTAAAAGGTGCTCAAATGGATAAGTATAATGGTTATACAAATTCCTCCTAGTTCCCTGTGTGGGTTAATAGAAACCAGATTTTTTAGAGTTTACCTCTAAAGCTTTAACAATAGGTCAATATTCGATCACAGATACATGACTGTAGTAGAAAATTTAAAAAATCCCATTCATTCATTCAACAACTGTGAAGTGTTAGATTTATGGTTCACAGTTATTTATATAAATTATAAGCTAGTTGGTTTGACCAGCTATTCTGATAAATGTAATAACAATCTAACAAGGAAAAGTTCATTTTTAAAAAAAATACTTGGGGGCTCGGCGGGATGGCTCAGTGGTCTAAAGCACCTGCAGATGGCTGCAGGGACCGCAGTTTGATCCCCGGCACCACATGCTGCACCGGCCCTGCCCTTGGGGTGGGCTGAGCTGGCCATAAAAATGAGTGAATAAACAAACAAAGGTTCTGAAACAATAAATAAATAAATAAATAAATACTTGGAGTGTAGATATAGAACAAAATTTCAAATTTCAATGATAATAGATAATATGGGAGATACATAAGCACTTTAAAATGTAAACTATTACATTATGGAAAAATTCTGAGGGAAATGTGAAATAGAAATATAAATTTCATGAGGAAAAAGGAAGACACAAACATGAAAGAATGATTATTCATATAGTTTTAAATGAATGTTGAACCTGATTAAGCTTTTAGATTATACTGAATAAATTTAAGGAGCACACAGTGGCTTTATTTTGTGTCAGGATATACAATTTTCTGGAAATCATATCCTTTCCAGTTTTGTTCTTTTAATCCATGATAAAAATGGTAGCTATCAAATTAAAAATGCATAATTTAAATTAAAGGTATGTAATGTAAATTAAATGGATAAGGGTACTATAATTTTCAAAATTCTTAGGTTAAGTGAGTGAATAGTCCTTTGACATAAGATACAGTAGCATTCTGGTTCCGCATCATGCTGGCTTTTGCTGCTGCCTTTGACTAGAGAATTTCTTAGGCCTTAGGATTCCTAGGTCCCAAGAAGGATCTCTTGGTAGTGCTTCGTTTGGAGAATCGTCCTATAGCAGGTGCTTGAACTGAGGTCACGTTCAATGTTCTTAGTCTGACTGTGATAGACACAGGGAGAATCAGGCCTCAAGCCAGGTACTTTTTAGAATTGCATCTTTCCACATCTTTTGAATATTCCAGGCTTTAGCAATAGTCCTTTTTACTATGTTTTGCCTTCCATTAGGAAACTGTGCTTCCGATGTTCTCTTTCTTTCTGGTAACACCTATTGCTGTCCAGGAGACTCAGCAGAATTTAACAGCTACTCTTCTCACATGGATCCCTTTTCTCTTGAATGAAGGTGACCTATGAATCTGAACTACTTTCCCCACATTTATTTCCATTTAGTTTTGGGTTTCTTCTGATTTTTCAGACAAACACATAGATTTGAGGATTTCTATTATTGGAAGAAATAAGGTCAGTGAAGTTCCTAGAAGTCAATTTAGTCAACTAATTTTCTAGAGACCTCTACTTTTAAAGCTCTTACCCACATTTACTTTCCTAAGTGGGGTATGCCCACCCAAAAGATATTTTCTTGTCTGGCCACTAGATAATATAATTAAATCACTATTTTGTGTGCCTCTTCAGGACTACCAGTTCTTTGGTGGCTTGCCTCTGACTACTATATCATGCATTTCCCAGGAGACAGGCAGTACTGCGTGCTCACTTTCAGAAACTTTGACTTAGAGATTTAGCCATAGTCCTTTGAAAAGTTTGTGCTGATCTTTGCAGTGTTTTCTTTGCCTCGACTCTAATAAACCATTAAAGCCAACCTGATAACATCCATTTTTATCATATTTAGTGTTTTTAAAGGTCAGGTATTTGGGCAGGACTTGGCAGAGTGATTTTCCTTTTCCATATGGGCATCGGCAGAGGTGGTGTTCAGGTGGTGGGTGGTCTGGAGAGTCCCACACAGCCTCCCTCACCTGTGCAGTGCTGCTGAAGAGGCTGAGTAGTGATAGAGATTCTACACATGGCTTTGGCAGCACAGCAGTCTCACATTGGTCAAATTTCATGCATGACAGCTCAGGGCACTCAAAAGAGTGTTTTAAGAAGTCTAAGTGAGCCGGGCATGGTGGCTCACGCCTGTAATCCCAGCACTCGGGAGGCTGAGGCAGGAGGATTGGTGCGAGTTCGAGACCAGCCTGCGCTACAAAAGTGAGCTCAAGGCCAGCCTCAACTGCATAGCAAGACCCTGTCTCAAAAAGACCAAAAAAAAAAAAAAAAAAAAAAAAGAAGAAGTCTAAGTGGAAGCCTCAAGGCCTTTGATGACCTGGTCTTAGGAGGCGAGGCACAGCACTTACATGGAGTGCTGTTTTCTGTTGGTCCAGCAAGAGGGCAAGCCCAGCCCATTTTCAAGGAAGGTGGAGTTAGAACTCACCTCAGCCTCCCAAGCACTGGGATTATAGGTACGTGCCACCATACCCAGTCTCAATCACTGTCTCAGTGTGCCCTGGGGGTGGGGCTGGCACAGCATGTGGTGCTGGGGATCAAACACCTGTTCCAGTGCTCTGCCTAAACAGGCGCTTTAGTGCACTGAACTACCTGGCCAGCCCCAAATGTATTTGTCCTGTGGAGAGGATGCGTACTAATTTTCTTTTCTGAGGGCTCTCTAGGATATATATACATATACATATACATATATATATATATATATATATATATATATATATATATTCAGATATAAATGCTCTAATATTAGCAGCTGATTGCAAAAGACCTTGAGTTTGAGTTGTTTAATGTAATGCTAATTTACTTCAAGTGTAAACACTAATCAGAGACATAAGGTAATTGTCATTTAGGCGCAAGACCCCAAAATACAAAATCTGCCTTTTCAGGTGAGCATTTGTATCACATGTGTGGCTGCTTACAATAGCAATGGGGAAAGATTCTATGACGTGTTCGTTATAGAGTTTTGCAGTGAAAATTTTGGTCATTAATATCACCTCATGTTGAATCTCTTACAAAAAGCATCCCTCACATGTAGAGCAATAATTTTTATACTTGACACAATTTTATTAAATACACATTTAATCTCAGGTCACTAAAATTAAGATTAGCATGTTGGGTACTTGAAAAATTCTCATGAGTTTAAATAAAGAAGAAAAAGGCAGAGCCATTTACTTTGAACCTCTAACCCTTTTAATTTTAATCTTTCTACACGAGGCGCAGCCAAGGCTTAGGCAGATTATCTAAATTTCTCCAAAGTTACAAAATAAGAACTGCTAGCAATTGTATCTTACTTTCACAGGGGAGAAGTCTTTTAGAAGTTCTATCTATGTTCTGGCAACCTTAAGAAATGGGTATAATCAATTAAGAGAAGACACTGTTTCCTTAACACTGAAGCAAAAAAAAAAAAAAAAAAACTAATGAAATTACGTGCTCTGTGGCATAGGGTCAGATGTGGCTGAGCCAGGCAGAGCTCAGACTGACTCCAGATCCATGCTTTAGGCCCATGCAGGCCTCCATGACATAATGTGCCCAAGGTGAGCTAGGACTCAGAGCTCCTCATATTGTTTTAACCATCATTTGGGTCACACTGAAGTTCTTTTTTTTCATTTTTTTCATTTAAAGAGTAAAAATAGCAGAAACAAAGATAGGAAAAAACCACTAACAAGAGTACATATAGTGCAGAATTTCAAAAGAAAAATTTAACAATGGTTGCATTACATATTTTCATTATCAAATCAGTATAGATCAACAGACATAGGTATGTAAGAATGATCAAACAATTAAACATTTGCTCTTTCAATAAACATTAATTTTTTAAACTCTTCCAAATGCATTTTGTATTTAAGTCACTCTTCTAAAAAAAATTATAGGGGTTGAGAATGCAAACAATGCGAGGTCCTGAGATTGATTCCTGACACTGCCCAAAATTTATTTATTTATTTCTTCTTTTGAGTCCTTACACTAGGGAGACTATACGATATTTGCGTATGTAGGACTGGTTTATTTCACTTCTGAGTATACATTCAAGATATATGCATTTATATATGAAGTCTTCTAGTTTATCATTCCATATAGCTGAGTAATATTCCATTTTATGAAAATACCACATCTTTTTCAACTATTCTTCAGTTGATGGGCATTTTCGTTGTTTCCAGGATTTGACTATCACAAATTGTGCTGCTATGAACATATGTGCACAGATATCACTATGATATGATGTTTTCAGTTCTTCTGGAAAAATTCCCAGTAGGGGGATAGCTGGATTGAATGGGATTTCCAGCTCTAGTTTTTTAAGGAGTCTCCACACTGCATTCCATATGGTTGCACCAGTCTGCATTCCTACCAGCAGTGGAGAAGGGTTCCTTTTCCTCCACAGCCTCTCCAACATTTGTTGTTGGTTGATTTCTTTATAGTAACCATTCTTTCTGAGGCAAGGTGGTATCTAAGTGTTGTTTTGATTTGCATTTCATGAATGGCTAGCAATGTGGGACATTTCTTCATGTATTTATAGGCTTGTTGAATTTCTTTCTTTGAGAAGTACACACTGGAGTTATTTAAAAACAAGTCAAATCTTATGTGTTAAAATGAACATGGCAACTGAAAATGCAGCTCTTCCATCTTTACCTCCAGCCTCCAGGAGAAACTTAAGCAGCTGGCATTAATTAGCAGGTAGGACTCATAATCAATGAGTCACATGCTCCAAAACTAATGGGTAATCACCCATTAAGTAGTTTCAAGATTCATAAAAAGCCTTTTCCCAGAAATTAGCTAAGCTCTTCTAGGAATAATCTTCATAACTTATTTGTACATGACTTCCATTTGTTCTCATTCCTGGGCCT
The DNA here is from genome assembly GCA_004027025.1 of Myocastor coypus. NCBI lineage: Eukaryota > Metazoa > Chordata > Mammalia > Rodentia > Myocastoridae > Myocastor > Myocastor coypus. Next base: position 27,958 of record PVJA010004453.1, on the reverse strand, counting down.
CTATTGTCCTATATTGGTCATTTCCAGCCCCTCTCACCAGCAACCCAGAATCCTTCAGCCTTGGTCAGTATGACCTTACTCCCGAGTTATCCTCTTGTTGGGTTAATAGCCCCATCTATTAACCTGTCACCACATGACCTCTATCCCATAGTTATTTTGGCCTATTTGTACACTCAGTGTGAATCTAACCTGCTGCAGAGTGCTTCTGTTGACTTGATCGCTAAACCCACCACTTTTGGGATTTATAGTCATCTAAGTGCAGCAAATTCTTTGGCTATAGCTATAGAAATTCATTGATTTTCAACTTGGTTTCTGTTTATTTAACTGATGGCTTCTGTTACCTATAGGATCCAGGAACAAAACACAATGGTATTTGTTGAGTCCGTTAGTATTGAGAGCTGAATTTTTGATTAAGTAGCTCAAGGATGAGGTTTGAAATAATCACATGTCTCTGAAATGTAGCTCAGACCTTGTGTTGACTGATGTCTTTCCCAAAGCTATAGCCTTGTTGTCCAACAGCAGAGGAGTGAATGAGGCATGAAAACTGTTAGAAGCATCGGACCACCGGTATTTTATTAAGGATGATGATCAGAGAGTAGGTGGAAATGTGCAACCAGCCAACCTTGGTCTCTCTTTCTCTCTCTCTTTTCAGGCATTGGTGAGGAAAATAGATACCTCAGACAATATCTACACCACAGAGTCCACCACAGGGAACCTGTTCAGCCTGACCCAGGAAGGTGCTCCTTTGTGCCGCATCATAGCCAAGGTGAACTCATGGTTAGAGGCCAGAGTGGCAGGCCCGGGAGAAGTAAGAGGAACCTTGTTGGTTTGATGGGGGGGGGGGGTTGGACAGCTGTTTCAGGAAGGCCATCTTGGTTCTAGCACTACCTTCTGGGTGACCTTAGGAGAGTCACGTCTTACAAAGGCCCTTGGTGCTTTTATCTTTAACAGGTAGACAGATAGCCCCTGTGATTTTATCCCTGAGACACAAAGCTGGCATCCCTAGAAGCTGTACATAACAATACTGTGCGCAGTGTTGTTACAAACAAGTCTCTTTCCCCAACTCCACATAGTCTTTCCTTCTTGACAGCTGTGGCTTCCCTGGTGCGTACGGATGATGTAGTGGAGACAAAGCCCATCTGGCATGTAGCAGTTTAAAAGATTTATTGGCTCTATATAGTGTCCTGTTATCATAAATATAAAAAATGTGGTGACTAAAACACAGTTTAAAGGAAGTTTTTTTTTTTTTTTTTTTTTTTTTTTCTCCACATAGTTTTATCTGTTGGTTGAGCCTCATCTATTAACCTGTCACCATGTGACCTCTATCCCATACTCATTAGCATCAGTGTTACCATGAGGACTAGGTCTACTAACATGACCTTCAGATAAAATTCAGAGGAATGTGTTCTCAAGTGCTCCATCCAAACATATTCCTTACTCAGTTTCCCGGCTGGATTTTAAAAATATCTATATGCAGTGCACTGTATACGAGGGGAAGGTAAGATAAAGAATGAGTTTTCCTCTATCACAGTAGGAACTTTAGTTCCTTAGCTTCCTGGCTAATTTGCCCTTCGTGATAGTCAAAACACTTAGAGCATATATAGGCAGTTGGTAGTCATGGATTCCAGGTCTTCTGTTTGGTTCGTTGGTTTTCACATTGAGGAATGGCATCTCCACTAGAACCAGGGATTGACCTGGCACCATATTAGGCCCTTAAATAGACTTAGACACAGGCACACAAAAGATTCTAGCTTTGTGGTTCTCAGCCCTTATACTACTTTATAATCCTTCACAGAGATTGTGGAACACATAGATAAATTTGCCCCACCCAAGATTTACAGAAATCCTGGGGAAAGACTTAGGAATTTGCATTTGAACAAGCCCTAAAGATAATTTCAAAGAATGGCCCAGACCCCAGAGACACTGATCTAAGCTCTTAAAGAAATTCAAAAGAATAGGATAAATGCTTGCCAGCTCTGGTCAGGGTAAAAGTAAGGTTCACATACCAACAGTAACCCACATCGGAGCTTGGCAACATGCACCGTGCTTAATGCTGCACACACGTGCTTTCCTTAAGTCACAGTTATCCTATAAAGTAGGCGTCATGTTGTCCTAATCTGTAGCTGAGGTCACAGTCTGAGGGACTTGTCCAGATCACACAGCTGATAAGGGAGGAAACTCAGGTCTCTGTAGTTCAGAGTTCATGGTCCAGAGCTCACAGCTCTGACTTCAGGTTCAATCCATGGCCCTTCAGATTCTTGAGCCAAAGTGTGACTCAGACATTTGTAGCCCTCAATCTTGGAAGCCCATTAGAACCAGGAGGGAGATTTAGTGATTTCTGATTCTAATCTGGCTGATCAGGAAGAGGGCCTAGAGGGAGATATTTTTACTTTCCAGGTGACTTTGGATCCCCTATTGTTTGGGTTGAAGATCATGACTCCTTTCATGGGTCATTAGTTGAGATGTAACTTGAAAACCTTGTAGTGGTATTGGGGTGTTGGGTAACGCTGGGCTGTCTCCCCTCCCCCCAGCCAAGGATTCTGTGACCTAGCCATTCACGTGGTTGGAAGGCTTGACCCTGCCAAGGTCTGTGTGCTGCTGTGGAGAAGCAGACTGCAGCTCCCACTCAGCACCAGTTGAGTAGTTCATTTCCAGCAGAAGTTAGTTCAGTGGCTTTTAGAGTGATGTTCAGTTTTCCCTTTCAAAATAAATGGCAAACTTGGGCTGGGTTTCAGCTTCCAGTATGGATCTGAAGCCTGGAGCCAGCGAGATTTAGTCAGAGTGGCAAGGTGGATCTTGAACTAGTTTTGTGGCTTAGAGAATTAACAGGCCTAGTGTTGCCTGGGCAGCAGATTTTGAGCGGGAACACGCTCCGAAGCTCTGGGTGCCCTGGTCCAGGCCTGGGCACACAATCTCATCTCTGTGCTGTTGATGGAGACGTTTCTCGTCAGGAGCCCACACTTGAGCACATCATTCAGAAAAGCAGAGAGAGGGGGCACACTCTTGGGTTTGAAACCAAGATGATGTTCAGCTCACTGATGAGTCAGTGCTCTTGACAGATGACTCTGGTAAGGACTGATCTTAGGTGTTCGCAGTGGTGGAAAACAAGAGAAAGACCTTGGTAGAGACCAGCAGCAACTCTCATTGCAGTGCTGCCATTAACTCATGGAGAGGTTGGCCGGGTCGCTGGGACATTAGCTCTACCTTTGTGACCAAAGAAGCTAGACCAGATGACATTTAAGAGACTTCTACAACCTACTTTCTTGGTATTTCTATGGAATACATAAAGATGCAGTTTTGATTTTATCCTACTCCACTTTTAAACAGAAGGCTCAAGGGAACTGTATTTTCCATAATTTATCTTCTCTTCCTTAATTTCTCTTGAAAGGTGTCTTCCCTATGTCTACCCCCTCTTCATGTTTCTCCTATGTTCTCAAAAACCAGCCCTGGGCCCTCAAGAACCATGACCAGTGGTTCAAAGATTTCAACTAGATCTGATGATCTTGAGGTTACCTGGCTCATGCCCCACAGAGCTAGCCCAAGGGAATACACGAGTCTTACTGAATGTTGTCAGCCATAACATAGCACAGATGACTAAATGTTGGTTTCTGCCCGTGTGCCAGGCCCTGTACTGGCAATTTCTGTCCTCACCATATCTTTTCCCCACACACTGCTCAGAGATCACTATCTGTGATGCTGTTTCACAGATAAGGACTCCAGGACTCACAGTGACCAAATACCTTGGATAGTTGACAAGCGAAACCAGATTTGTCCGGCTCTGGGGTCAATGCAGTTTTCATTTATCAGCCTGAGTGGCTAAAACCCACTTGTTCCCGGGACAGCCAATGCTGTTTCTCTTTATTCATAAGCGTTTCCTGTTTCTCTGCTCCTGGTGCCGCTCCACAGCGATCATCTTGCCCGCTCCTACTGTGAGGCTGGTCAAGGCCAGGACTGGGAGGGAGGCAAGAGTGGGGAAGCAACGGGGAAATCGGGTCCTCCCAGGTGGAAGCGGCCAACGTGGATGACGACTGCAGTGACGACAGCAAAAGTAGCAGTAACAACAACAACAACCCGTATGTTCATGACATGTGGTGTGTACCAGATAGTATTGTAAGTGCTCCTTACATAAAAGCTTGTCTAAGCCTCCTGGGAATCCCAGGTGGCAAATGGCTCTACTCTCATTGTACAAGTGGTGGAGCGGAGCTAGAAGGCCGCACAGCTACTGGCTGTTTAGCCTTCAAGGCTACGTTCTTGGCTCCTATCCCGTGCTGCACCTCAGCAACCCCTGCCGCTCCGCCTCCTGCTCCCCACCAGCCTTCCTTCTCGTCCACGTCTCTTTGTCCCCCTCCCGCGTGTTTCTACGGCTTTCATCATTTACTCCAGTACTGTGCCGGGCTGTCCACTCAGTGCCCGCCCATGTGCCCACTGTAGGCTGAAGTATTAGCAATTCCCATCCCCAAGGGAAGGAAGAAAGTAAATAACTTGCACAAGGACGCACCCTTCAATGCAGAGGTGGGATTTCAACCAGCTCTGTTGCCCCTACGTCTCTCGGGTCCTCGGGGTAGAGTAGGCGGAGCCTGAAGCAGAGAGATGCAGTGATGCCTCCCATCCCTCTAAATTGCAGCACAGAGGGGCGAGGGTCACCAGCAGAGCCACTGTGTGTGCCCCTTCTGTCCTCATGGTGACAAAGAAACCAGGCACCCCTGGAGTACTTTGCACAGCACCCCACCCTGGGTGCTCAGTGCATGTGTTCAGCGTTGTGACAGATCAGGACAGTCCCTCCCAGTTGCCTACCTCATCAGCCTTTCTGGACCTCCTGTGGTCTTTCTTTGGGTCATTCCTCTATGTGCGCTGCCTCCAGGGTAGAACTTGGGCAGCCTGTGTCATTTCCGTTTGCTTAGTTTCTCGGGATTTACTAGGAAGGAGGCAAAGGCCATCTTCCTTGTCATAATTGTGCAGATCGCCTTTCTCCTGGAGTTGACCATAGACAATTCCCCTGTGCTTTGTCCAATCTGCCCCTTGCCCTATTCGTTTACTATTCTTTCCACCCTCAGCCCACACACCCCATAAGTGCCCCTGCCAGCTTTATGACAGCTCATCCTGAGCCTGTCTGAATAATTCATGCCATTCTATAGCTGGGCTTTGAGCCCAGAGCTTTCTATAAAATTAAACAAGCTCCAGCCAGCAGTGTGATCTGCTAGCTCAGGCGATTGCAGGATGACTGTGGGGCGAGTGCTGCCCTCAGATCCTGAACGGGGACTCCAGGGTGGCCCGTGCCATGATCCATCTGCATTCCTCGGGGTCCCCTTCTTCTTCTCCCCTTTCACCTTCCCCAGGCCTGGGCACGATTTGCATGAGGGTCTGTGACAACCTTTAATCGGAAAGCCCTGCCATAGCCCAACTCTGAGGGCCCTGTCTGGAACCCAGCGCTGAGTCCCTCGACAACCATTAGCTCGGTTGCTCCCCCTACTGCTCAGCCACATAGTTGTCACTGTCCCTGTTTTTATCCAACGCTCAACAGCTGCAAAGATTGGGACCAGAGCCCTTTTCTCTGAGTCCAAAAGATTCTTCTTTCCTCTCCCAGTAGCTAAAAGTGCTAAGAAGGACATTTTTCACTGTCTTGGGAGACAATTTAATGAGGATCTAATGCAAATGCTTCCAGAGTCTTAAATATAGTTTTGCTGGTCTCAGACCCTCCTGAGCCAAAAAAAGGAGACTGCCACTTTCTCCTGCTTTCTGGCCTCCTCCTTCTCCTTGGCAACACTTCTTTATTGTCTGCTCCAAATGCAAATATCTATTAATCATCTAAGTATCAAAATAGTATTTATGCAACTTATGTGATGAAATATAAATATATAGCTATATAAATATACTATCTATGCATCTTTATATTTGGGGACATTATTAGTGACCAACTGAATTGTTTGGGGTTGCGGGGGAGATTAGTACTCCTATCTCTTTTGCTTTCATTTTAAAAAGTTGCTTGAGTTTGCTTTGCTGAACTTCTTTTTTTTAATTTTTATTTTATTTATTTATTTATTTATTTTTTCTTGTTTCAGAATCTTTGTTTGTTTATTCACTCATTTTAATGGCCGGCTCAGCCTGCCCCGAAGGCAGGGCTGGCGCAGCATGTGGTGCTGGGGATTGAATCGCAGTCCCAGAAGCCGCCCAAGTTTTCCCAAAGAGGCGCTTTAGACCACTGAGCCATCCTGCTGGGCCCCACTTTGCTGAACTTCTGAAGCTGGTCTTTATGTGCTTCCCTCCCTTGTCAGATAGTGCATAAAAAGTAGGAAGACAGGGGTGAAGAATTAAGGAACAAAGGGCCAGGGAAATGGCTCAGTGCTGTAAATAGCTGCTTGGCAAGCACAAGGTCCTGAGTTCAATCACTGGTAATGAAAAAAAAAAAAAAATTAAGGAACAAGAAATCAGAGCGGTAGGTATATTGATTCTTGCTAGATGTATCTTATTGAAGTAAGAATGCACTTAAGGGCTGGGGAGATAGCTCAGCAGTCTAAGTGCCTGCCTGGCAAGCAGAGGAGATGAGTTTGATTCCTGGTACCACATGCTGTGTCAGCCTCAGAACCCTGGATGCACCATGCTGGCCTCAAATCCAGCATGGTGGCACAAACTGTTAATCCCAGTGCTGGCGAGGCTGAGATAGGAGGATCAGTACAAGTCCAAGCTGCAAAGAAAGACCTTGTACCAATAAATAATTTTTTTAAAAAAAACAAGGATGCACTTAAAAATACAGTGATTTTGTCTTGTCTCTTCTACAAACTTCCCAGATTGTGAGGGGCTCTGTTTTGTGCCCCCTGTACCTCAGCCCAGTTTCATCATTCTGTACCCCAGCTTTGTACCTGAGTCATAAGTGCCTGCCTTCCCTGCTGGACCATGAATTCAGTTTGGCTAGGGATGGCGCATTCCTGCTCGGTGCTCAGCACAGTGTTTAGGATATAATAACTATGGCTATTTATAAGTGCATGAATAAGTTTACCAGACCTAAGAAGACTTTCTTACCAAATGACCACCCAAAGAAGCAGGACTATAAAAATTTGTGATCAAGCTTAGCTTATTATAAAACCCTAGACATTCCAATCTCGCCTAGAGTGGGACCTGCTCATTTTGGTCGCTACAAAACTCTTAGTGGAAAGGGACCACCAGTCTATCTTCTTGGAGCAGGGGAGAGGCGTATCGGAGGTGGAGTTACTCTGAGGCACCCGTGCTGGGCTGGGGTGGCCTTGCCTTCCCTGCCAGCTGCTTCGTCTGTATCCATTCAGTTGTTCATTGCTGTACCCCAGCTCATGGAACACAGCCCGGCCCATTGTCACTGATGGATGCAGTTCTGGTGGACAGAATTCTTCAAAGCCCAATGGAGAATGGTGTTTTTAGGAACTCACACTCTTCCTGTGACATTTTTGCTCTGCTCCGAGGACAGCTGTAGTGGACTCAGTTGGACCTGGGAGTGAAGTGACGAGAGGCAAGTGTGCCAAAGATGAGAATGCGTGCCCCAGTTGGTGCTGGCTGTCTCGTCTAGGTCCTTCCATCTTTCACGCAAAGGGGAGAGGGAGGGAAGGAGGCAGAGACAGAGGCTGGACCTCCAGCTTCTGCTCTGCCACACCAGGAGTGTTGACACTGCTCTGCTGCGAGTTATGAGTCCCTGTGTGATCTAGTGACATTCTTGTTTTGCACCCAAAGCAATGTGGACTCCAGCCATCTTACAGAATGAATGTGGATGTGACCTCCTGGTCGGGCTGCTGAAGGATGAACTCCTCCATCCCAGAGTCCTGCCTGGAGAGGCACACTCTACTGGGCAGTCTCCAGAGGACTAGGGAGAGAAGTTCCCATGGACAGCTCCTTCTGTAGTAAAGGATATTCTTGTACTCAAGAGTTGAATGATTGTCCTCCAGCCCCACCTCCATTTTTTTTTAGACAAACAGAAGTAAAGAAGTGAAAATAAGGATGGTGTGTATTTAGAGTGAATTTCTCTACCCCTCTGGGCTTCAGTATTTTTCTTTATAGAATGGCAATGTGCAAGTAAAACTTTGGTTTGTGAGAATAATTCACTCCACTCATAATCCAGAGCATTTGTATATCAAGGCAGAGTGGTGAGGAGAGGAGGAAAGGAGAAGAAAAGAGAGGAAGAGGAGGAGAGAGACAACCAGCTGTGCCTTTTGACATGGCTTACTACTCATATCATAAGACACTGCTAATTTATGAAGTTTAAAAAACCTATAGAAATTTTGTGCATCTTCTACAAACAAAACCCTAATTGCACAGGAAATAGTACAAGGAATCAGCAAATGGGATCTCTTTAAATTAAAAAAAAAAAAAAAAGCTTTTGGGCAGTAAAAGTGATCATCAAGAGATAAGAGACAGTCCACAGAATGGGAAGATACTTTGCCAGCTACTCTCAGATGGAGGACTAGTAACTAGAATATATAAAAACCTAAACAATAAGACATGCCCTAAATTTAAAGAAAACCCAAAAATGGATAAATGGATATCTGAAATGAACAGAGATTTCTCAGGTGAAGAAATCTAAACAGAAAAAAAAAATGTATGTATGTATGTATGTATGTATGTATGTATGTATATATTTCCTCTCTCTATATATAAAATGTTCAACATCACTGGTCATTTGAGAAGTGCGATTTAGCCTCCAAGATTCTACCTTACTCCAGAAAAAATGGCTATCAGCAAGAAATCAATCAATAACAAATGTCAAAGATGTAAGGAAAAAGCAACCTTTTACCATCGTTCTGGTGGGAATGTAGATTGATACAACCACTATGGAAATCAGTATGGATGAGGTCCGGCGAAGGGAAGAAAGGGAAAAGAGATTTTTAAAAGAGAGAATGGAAAGATAAAATAGAAACAGCGCTTCTAAATTGGGAGGGGAGGGAAATGGGGAAAAGAGTGAAGATGTATTGTGTCTAGGTACAAATTTCTCTTGATGAATGTGTAGGTATGACAGACATGTGCTAATAAAAATTAGAGATTAAAAGCAGTAAAAATGTTTGCTGCTCACTGGAAGGAGCACTGTGAGCCGAGTTCCTCACAGTGCGAGGTCTGACTGTGCTATAGTAACGCTGTAAGGAAACTCCTTCTCTGCCTCCCTCACGCAGCGTTTGGCAGTTGCTCCCAGAGCCTGGGCTTCTGGGCTTCTCTTCTTCCCTCTTCCTGCCTCTGCCCTGTTTCTAGAATGTTTCTGATGGCACCAGCCAGCTGTACTGGGCCTGTCGAGTGGGTGTTGTTGGAAGTCTGGCAGCTGGGTTGGGAAGGCATTGTTCCTTAGCCCCAGCAGATATATCTGCCTTAGCCACGGACTCCCCAAAGTCCCAGAGGCTTTTGGGTAATCCCATCTGCACTTGGACCTTCTGCAGCCGGCATTTCACTGTGTTTGTGTATGGGTGGGGTCCCAGAGGCATGGCTGAGAAGTAGAGATACTCAGGTCTGCTTGAGTCAGCTCTAGAAGGGTCAGCAGGTGAGGTCCTGTGCTCACTCACATTTTCTTCTTCTTGGCAGGAGGGTGGGGTCGTGGCGCTCTTCAAGGTCTGCCGGCAGGACAGTTTCCGGTGCTTGTACCCCCAGGCACTCCGCACACTGGCCTCCATCTGCTGCGTGGAGGAAGGCGTTCACCAGCTGGAGAAGGTAAGGGCTTTGGCCTGGGGTCCCTGAGCCAGCTGGGGGCGAGGCCAGATCTGGTGGTCACCTGGGCCTCTTCGTGGGGTAAGTCCCCTCAGACGCGTCTCTCAGGTGCCATTCAGATGGAGAGGTTGGGCCTGCTGATGATGGGATTTGATGCAGAGGTGAAAGAGAGAGGGACTAGGAAGCCTTTTCCTGACTGCTGAGGTCAAAAGGGACACTCGGCTTTTCCTAAGGTGCTGAAGTAGAGCCACGGGACACAGTAAGAGATCGACAAACTGGGTGGAGAGTGGTGACAAGGTTCAGGATGCTTGGTCACTCACTCATAATAGGGTTCTATCCAGAAGAGGACTTGAGTCCTTGGGGGGTCCAAGGGGCATGATTTGGGTAAGGTATAGCTTGGGAAGGAAAACTTAACACTTAGGCAAGCAAGTAGGTCCGCCCAGCTAAGGACTAGAGGGCTTGGGCAGGGGTGGGACAGAAGCAGTGAGAGGTCCCCACGCTTCTGCTCCAGTCTGACCTGATTGTAGTCATTCCTAATCACTGCCCAGATGGTAGAGCTTAGGCTGCTCCTACCTGCGGATTTGCCTGGGTCTGAGCCTGCACGTGGGCCCAGAGACTCCAGCCCGGTGCACAGAGGTTGGAATTTCCCAACCAAGTTCCAAGGAAAGATGACGAACACTCAGAGAGAAAGGAGGTAGTGTGTCTCATGGCATTTACAGGACCTGCAGGATCGGGGCATCTGCTCCTCTGAGTTGGTCACGTGGACATGGGGTGAGAGAACTGCTCCCCTTCATTTGCATCTCTGTGTCCTGAAGTCTGGTCCTGGTCGTCCAGGCAACTCCCACTGTACCTCAGCTTTCTTGCTTTGGTCTGGACGCCTAATGCAGGGACTGTTTGCCTCTCCATGTTGCCTCTTTGCAGATCTGCTCAGATTACTGGGACAGGGTCACAGGCTCATGGACTTAGAGAATCTTTTAGCTGAGGACGGAGGGCAGAGGAGACATCTGCTCACTGTACGCATAACAAAGCCGTGCCTCAGAATGAAAAAGTAATTTGTGAAAGGTCATGCAGCAAGACGGTAGAGGAGATAATGCCAGCACTCTGGACAGAGAACCCTCTACCTGCCTGGTTGGAGGCCTTCTGATCAACTTCCTAGGGTCACCAGCGATCAGGACTCATGCCTTGGTTCAGCTGAATAATAGGCCCCAAGGAAGAGGATACCTGGTCAAGGACTTATAGTTACCATACGGAAGAGTCCCAGTTGAATCCTAGATCTTCTAAGCTGAAACACCACACTCTACTCCAGGGCATAGTCTCACATGCATATGTGTGTGCTCATTTCTAGGACTGCATAGAAGAGCAGTGTGATAAGACAGACAGAGGAAATATGCCTCATATTTATAGCTTCGTGTGTTGAATAATTTCTTCTCTTCTCTCATAAATCTTTTTTTCTTGGGGAGTGGACAAATGGCCAAATGAGATTTTTTTTTTTTTTTTTTTTTTCCCTCATCTTCCTTCAAGACTGGTTGGCAGGGAGAATGGGAAGAAGAGAAATTAGAGCTTGGTATCACCAGCTCTCTAAAGGTAATGCACTGCTTGGCTCTAGCCAGTTTGCAGTGTAGAAAGAAGTTTTTGACTCAGAAAAGAGAAACAGCGAGCTTTGTCCACAGCTGAAAACTCTCAGCCGGGACTGAAGGAGGCGATCCTGCTTCTGTTCACGCCCCTGGTGCTGCCCCAAAGGCAGAGGGCTTTGTACATCTCTCCCAGGCCAGGCTGGCCCCGGCTGGGGTCAGACCCTGCCCATTGAGGAAAGGGTGCTCATGCCACGGGGACTTGCTTTGTGCAGGGTCCTGGGCTGCCCTGCTGTGGGTAGCCCCTCCCAGCACATGGGAGTCTTGTGCGGTGAGGACTTCCAAAGACAAGGCAGGCAGCAGGTTGTTCATGTGGCTTGCCTGCAGTCACATAGTCAGCAAGCGAGTCGGAATTTGGGCTGGGACTCCCCGAGTGCAAACCCCAGCCTGCCTCACTGCCCTGCTCAGCTCATGATGGCCACTCTGAGAAGTGCACAGCAGCTTAGTCCACTTCACCTGGCCAGTGTCTGAAATCTGCACTCCCGAGTGGAGTGGGGCAGGGTAGTGCAGACATATACCCGCAGGAAGCAGTTCCTCTGCACCAGGCTCTGAGTGAGGCCGACCCTGCAAAAGGCCTCTGTGGGACGGCAACAGCAGCTTCAGGCACGGCCTCTGCAGAGCCTGCAGAATTTCTGCATGCCTCCCAAGCCCATCCCATAACTGCCTCAAGTTTGAAGCCTCCCATCGTACACACGAAGAGACTGAGGCCGGGAGAGGCGAGATGAGTTCTTGCACAGAATCAGTGCACAGTTCATTCACTTGGCAAATATTTTTTGAGTATACTCAACGTTGGATGCTGGGAGGACAGCCCTGCGCACGCCCAAGTCCTTTGCCTGCATGGAGCTCATATTCCAATCTGGGCTGGCAGGTTGTGATCCGTGAGTGGGAGCAGCGGTCTGCTTCTCCACAGCAGCACACAGACCTTGGCAGGGTCAAGCCTTCCAACCACGTGAATGGCTAGGTCACAGAATCCTTGGCTGGGGGGAGGGGAGACAGCCCAGCGTTACCCAACACCCCAATACCACTACAAGGTTTTCAAGTTACATCTCAACTAATGACCCATGAAAGGAGTCATGATCTTCAACCCAAGCAATAGGGGATCCAAAGTCACCTGGAAAGTAAAAATATCTCCTCTAGGCCCTCTTCCTGATCAACCAGATTAGAATCAGAAATCACTAAATCTCCCTCCTGGTTCTAATGGGCTTCCAAGGTTGAAGGCTGCAAGTTTCTGAGTCACACTTTGGCTCAAGAATCTGAAGGGCCATGGATTGAACCTGAAGTCAGAGCTGTGAGCTCTGGACCATGAACTCTGAACTACAGAGACCTGAGTTTCCTCCCTTATCAGCTGTGTGATCTGGACAAGTCCCTCAGACTGTGACCTCAGCTACAGATTAGGACAACATGACGCCTACTTTATAGGATAACTGTGTGACTTAAGGAAAGCACGTGTGTGCAGCATTAAGCTTGGTGCATGTTGCCAAGCTCCGATGTGGGTTACTGTTGGTATGTGAACCTTACTTTTACCCTGACCAGAGCTGGCAAGCATTTATCTTATCCATGAGTCAAGATTACCCTGATGCCTGTTTTCATATGGTTCATAAAACTAAGAATGATTCCTTAACGAAGTGAAGCAGTGGAAAGAACATGACGTTTTGTGTTCTGTGAAAGATTATGTGAAGTTCAGCTCCCAGTACATCCGGTGGCACCAGAGCACGGCCACACTCATTTGCTTAGGCCTCACCTGTTCGCACTCAGCCCACAGCAGCAAGGCTGAGTTGCTCGCATCCTGCGAAGCCAGGAGCCTCGTCTTGGCAGGTCATGAGGCTGCCAGGGAGGAGGGGAAAAGTCAGCAACTATGGACATCCGGCGTGTGCTGCAGCAAACCACTGCGCTAAGCCCCTCCCTTTCCGTCTCACCTCAGCCACATTCCTCGCTGCTGACATTATCTCCATGGCTGGTAGAAGGAAAGGCGGGCTCAAAGAAGCCAGGCAACTTGGTAAGGGCTCATAGCACATAAACAACCCAGGTAGTCATTCAATTCTTGCCCTCCTGGGTCAGAGCTAGCCGGGTCTCTTAATCATGACACAGAACCAGGAATTAAAACCTTATTTGCTGAAGCCATTGTCTACATTGTTTTTCTCTAAGCAATGTTTGAAAGTAGTGAGACCTTCCAGAAGCAACTAGGAGGACCTTCATTTCCTCCCTCCCCACCCCCACACCTGTGCCCCTTCTCACAACTGTCACCATTTGTGAGCTGAGCTACTTGGCTTCTGACACCCCCCCACCCCCCCGCAGGCTGGTCACTGTGGCCAGTATTTAGGATGGGAAGTGGAGAAACCAGAGCCAGGCAGGACCGCAGAAGCCCCAGAATGATAGATGCGGAGGTTTCCCTGGTGCTGTTACCCACTGCCCACTCACCAGGAATGTTGTGACCTAATTAGAGAACGTCAAGTTCCCACCATTCCTCCTGATGTATGAGTCTGGTCTCCTCTGTGAGGTTTCCTTCATTAATTAGCAGTAGGAAATTTGTTGGATTCAGTGACATTCATCTTTCTCTTCATTTCTGAAGAGGTTCATTAAGTTCTGGACAGTCCACAGGGGAGCTGCAGGCCTAGCCCGTTGCCGGATGCTAATGGCCCTCCTGAGCCCTGCTGTGGGATGCCTGTCCTCAGCCAGCTCCCAGGACCACTGGGGCCCTAGGTGGAAGCATGGCCTCATCCATTCCCTCCTGTGAAGCCATTCAGTCATGACCCCTTCCCTTCTGCATCAGGTAGCCCTGTACTTTAAAGCTCATTTCTTTTCTGACTCTAGCAGGCCGTCACTGATTCCCTCTGGAGACACATGTTTTCGCTGGGTTTGTTGTGCAGCCATCTTCCCAGCACAGTGAGGAGACCTGAGAGCTTGAAAAACCTATCATGGTTTTGAAATGAGATTGTTTCCATCACCTTGCAGGCTCTTGGTAGTGTCTCTGGGGCATGGTTTCTGGTCAATAAAGTAGATGCCATGAAATCTACCAGACAGGAAGCTGTAGTCTGGGGGAGAAGAGGGTCCTGGCCTGTGGAGGGACCAGGGTGGTAGAAGAGGCAGTGGAGAGCAGCATGGGGCAGCTGCGGGGCCTGGAGCACACTCCTCACGGTTCCTCTGTTTCACGAGGTGGAAATGGAAATTATAGATTCTGCTCCCTCTGCTCATGGACGTGTGGGGTTTGGACTCGGCGCCAACCTGAGTTGTCCTAAACCCCTGCTTTTTATACACTGTCACCTTGGAAGAAAGAGCTGTCTTTCCTGAGGTAGGGACCTTGGGAAAGGATCCCACGGGCCAGGATCAGTATTAGGGCGTACACACAGGCACTTTACCAGGCAGGGGGATGGGAGGCAAGATGGCGTCTCTGAAGGGTCTTTGCAGGCTCCAAGAATGGCCCTTTGGAGCTCTGGCTCGTAGGAGTCGAGCTTCCATACCACTACCTTTCTCTGGGGTCATGAAGGCTGAGAGGAGGCTTCTCTGTGCCCTTAGCTGATTGTCACCCCTTGCTCCCTGTCCTGTGCTGGGTTCTGGGCAGGAGAGACAAGCAGATGCGCTTCAGGTGGCAGGCAGGAGACACCCAGCAGTGCTGGCTGTTAGGGGCTGTCTTGGCCTGTGGAAGGCACAAGAGGGAGCCCCATTGCCCGGGTTACTGATTCAGGGTCAGGGCTGGCCCAGAGGACAGGCCAGGGGAAAGAGGGAGAGAAGGACCCGCCATGAGCCTGAGGGCTTGAAGGCTCCAAGGAGCCCTGGGCACTGTGAGTTGGAGAACCTCGGCGAGCAGAGTGTTCTCTGGGTCACCTTGGAAGAACAGGGGAGGAAGAAGAAGACCAAGTGGCCAGTGGGGACCCAGAGTCACACAAGCCTGCAGGAGTGGATGGAGCCAACTCTCTGCATGGGGACTGCCTGGAGGGCGGGAGCCAGAGAAGGATTGGTGTCACAGGGGGCGAGCGACCGGCTGGGGGAGCAAACTGCTCCTCTCTGGCCCTTGGTTTCCTCCTCTGTATGTGCAGGGGCATTCCTAGCACTGACGCTGAGGCAGTGTCATCATAGCTGGTTCCCAGTGCCGTGTCTGCAGGGAGGAGCCCTCAGCCTCTGTCCTCTGCCATTTCCGCCTCCTGTGCTCCTGTCTTAGTTACTTTTTACTCGTTGCTGGGACAAATACCCAACACTCAAAATGAAGGAAGGAAAGGTTTATTTAGCTCGCAGGTACTGGAGGTTTCAGTCCATATTTGGCTGGCCCAAGGCTGAGTGGCACAGGGCAGAGAGCATCCAGTTCATGGCAGTGGAACAGCAACCAACCAACCAACCAGGGCAGCAGAGAGCAACAGCGAGCGTCCGTCTCTCTGTCACTCTTTACAGTACATTCAGGCTCTCTGCATCAGCCTATTCGCCTTAGGCCACACTCATAATCCCAGAAGTACTCAGACCCAAAATCCCATTAGTACTAAAACACATAATCCCAGTGTTTATGGGTTTGACACATAATCATGAGTCAGCCTCAAACTCTAGAAGTCCCCACCCCATGACTGCCATGAGGCTTTGGGGGGACAGCTGGACATAAACCATGACAGCCCCTTTTTTATCTCCACCTTCTCAGAATCACCTGGGGAAAAAGACTGAGTACCGGGGAGTCTATGGTGGCTCTGGTAGAATCCTAGCTGTGGCCAGAGAGGTCTGGGCCTGGAAGGATTGGGACCAGAGCTGGACTGGGGACTGTGGTCCAGGAGAGGGGCTGGGCATCTCAGAAGACAGGAACACACAGGTCTAGGGCCATAGAAGGCACAGACACTCATAGCCCGGTGCCCAGGCAACTCAAGAGAAGCTGCTAGATAGTTCTAAGTAATTGCTTCTTCCAGCTTGAGACCACGGGCGCTCGCAGCTGCAGAAGCACAGTCTCTTACGCCTCCCCCTTCCCTTTTGTTTTATTTTCTCTAATAAGCATTTCACCCTTTGCTAGAGCCAAGGGGAGAGTTTAATGAAAATCAATACAGAAATTAAAGATGAGCAGCGGGGAGGAGGCTCAATTTCAAGTCCAAGAAGAAACTCCCTGGGGGTAGATGAAGGATGCGAAAATTGCTGTCTGGCTCTGGATAGCTCTCTCAACC
The DNA here is from genome assembly GCA_004027025.1 of Myocastor coypus. Taxonomy (NCBI): domain Eukaryota; kingdom Metazoa; phylum Chordata; class Mammalia; order Rodentia; family Myocastoridae; genus Myocastor; species Myocastor coypus. The sequence continues at coordinate 11,550 of PVJA010004453.1, read as the reverse complement.
ACACTCTGGAAGGAAGTGGGGGGGGGGGGCTGGACCCAGCTATGGAAACACAGAGACCCTGAGCAGGAGGCAGTGGGCTGCACAGGGGGGTGGGGGCCTCTTCAGCTGCTGTTTCGCAGTAATCTCTCTCCACCGCCTGCTGCTGCTGCAGAAAGAATTCTGTTTTGCAAACAAAACCAACAGAAACAAGCATGGCCACCAGCACTACCACAGCCGCCTGAGCCACTCTCCCTCAGCCTTTTGCCTGCTTGATTCCCATGGTTATTCTGTACGGAAGGCAGAAAGGCATGATCCTCTCCATCGGCCCACTTGGCAGAAGAGTAAGTTGGGGCTGGAAAGGATAGTACTCTTGAGCACAGAGCCTGGACTGTGATTCCTGCGTGTTTTACCTATTCCTAGGGGGCCTCTCCTCCCCATCAGCCCACTGGGGCCACTGTGTGCAGCAGACTCCAGGCAGGGCAGTGGCTTTACCTTGCTAGAGTAAGTTCTAATATTTAAGTGAGGTCCAGAGGCAATGGGGGTCTGTCAGGGCCAGGTGAGACCTCTTTGGGGGAAAGCTCTGGCTGGAGGCCCCAGGTGCCCCCCCACGTGACTTCTTTAGGGTTCAATCCCCCAGATGCCTCTACCCATCAAACCCCAGGGCACTCCTCTTTAACATTCCTGGGATAGGCCAAGCTGTGCAGAGAGCCTTCGAGCCCCGGCCCAGCCCTCCTGGTCTGGACTGTGGCTGTCTTGTGTGTAGGCAGGAGGAGTGGGAACCGGCTTCGCCGCCCTCCCTAGCCTAGCAAAGGTGGGGGTGGGGCGGGGGCGGAGGTGTCTGTGACGCAAGCTTTCTTCCTCAGGCATGCTGCTCCTTCCCCGCCTCCACCGACTCCGTCTCCAGTAGCGGGTGGTGGGGCTTCAGGGGCCAGGCTGTGAAAAGACAGGAACCCATTGAGCCCTGCCTCCCCTCTCCTTTCTTTCCAAGGAGCCAGGCTGAGTTTACTGTGAGGACTGTCCAGTCTCATGAAGGACCTGCTGGCTTTGGGGGAGCATTTTACCCTCCAAGTCCATCCTGGGTCCGGAGAAGACAGGAGCTGCCAGGCAGCCTAGGTGAACAAGCGCAGGGGTGGGTTTGCAGGGTCCAGCCTCCGGGGACTCCAAGGGACCCCATATGCTGTGCAACAGCGGCCCCTGGTGGACACGGGCCCTAGCGGCAGTCAAGTCGGGCTACCTGCGGCTCTCTCCTGGAGAGGCGTAGGTTGGTGGGCTCTGGACCTAGAAGTAGCAATCAGGGTCCGGCTGGACCATATCTTGGGCAGAGGGACTGGAATTCAAGGCAATGTGTCTGCCCACAGAGCTAACTTCTCTTCAGGGCAGGATGGAGACTCATCTTCCAGCCTAACTCCCAGGTTTCTGAACCAGAGTTCGCCCCGTGTCTCCTTAAAGCAGAAACCTTCTAGGTCCCCAGTTTCCCAGTGGGAAAAATCCGACCCTCCTTAGCCTGGTACGGAAGGTGCGCTTTGCGCACGCTGTGGGCAACCCACTGCCCTAGGGTCTAGGCTTGATGTCCCACGTCACCTGATTCACACAGGCCTCTAGTCTTCTTGCATCTGAGGGAAAATGGAGCCATAATCTCTGCCTAGCAGGCTGGGAGGATGAAAGAAGTCCGTGTTCCACACATGTGCGCTGTTTTCTCTTCTCTCCAGAAGCCCCCATACAGGCCCGTGGGGCTGCCTTGCTGGGCTTCTCGGCTTAAGCTAGGCTGCTCGCCCTGGACAGCGGTCGATCCAGGCCCAGCTCTGTCCTCCTTTCTGATTGGCTGTCCTCCCTTCCTGGGGCTCATGCTGCATGTCGTGCTCCTCCTGGAGGTGTCACACACTGCCCACCCGAATCTCCAGGTTCCCCACCACGTGACACCGTCCTGCCTGCATTGTATACAGGTGCAGCTTCCTATGGGACTGAGTACACCCTTCAGGGCATACGACACAGGCTGGGGAGCGACACCCACACCCCGGCATTCCCACTACCAGCCACGGAACTGAGACTCACAGGCACCAAGCCTGAGGGCCCTGTGGGAGGTGTGACCTTTCCGGTCCCTCCGCGAGCGCAGAAAGGCTAGAGATCTGTCTGTGGGAGTCACCCTGAGCCCCATTTGCGCCACACGACTCTGGTGATTGGCACCGGCTTCTCCTGTCTCCCTCACTCCAACCCGGCTCGTCCCAAGCCCAGGTTTCTGGTCTCCCTGCTCCAAGTGAGCTTGGAAGGTGAGCCTGAGACAGGGAAGATGGGCAGAGAGCGCGTGCAGGCGGCCCTGCTGCCCGGGAGAGAATCCCGAGCCGGATGCCAGCACTCCCTGCGCTGCTGGTTTGCCAAGGAACCAGCCGGAAATTTCCAAATTTCCTGGTGCTCGTGACCCTCGTCTTTCTCACGTAGTAGCAGTTCCGCTGGCGAGAAGGAGCGGATGAAGCGATTTGTTGAGACACGGTGTGATAAACAAAACTTGGACGACGAGGCTGAGAACTTTAGAGCCTGATCCCTGGGGTTAAGGGGATGCGAGGGGGTGCTAGTCCTCTGGGACTTGCTGGGAGAGAGCTGCACACTTGTCATGTGAGACTGAGGACTTCTTGTGAGATTGCACCTGGTTTCCTGCCTTGGAAAGCTGTTTCTCATCTATAGCCATGCTGTCCTGCATGGGCCCAGTTTAACCCCTAAGTGCATGCCTTTTCTTTTCTTTCTCCTTATTACTCTTTCTTTTCTTTTTCTCTCTCCTCTCCCCCTCCCCTTCTCTCCCCTCCCCTCCCCTCCCCTCTCCTCTCTCCTCTCCTCTCCTCTCCTCTCTTCTCTTCACCTCTCCTTTCCTCCTCCTCCTTCTTCTCTCTCTCTCTCTCTCTCTCTCTCTCTCTCTCTCTTGTGCTAGGGAGAAGCTGTGCACTTGCAGGATAAAATATTCATCAATATGCTTATTCCAGGTGAAGCCCAAATGATCCAGTAGGGCCAGAAAACAAGTTGTGGGAAGTCCGACGTGAGCAAGCAGCTAGGCCAGGGAAGAAGGAAGCGTGGGCTGCGTGGAGGGCCGGCAGAAAGCGGAGGTGGCTCTTCTGCTTCTCCACGTCCACTTCCCCTTTGGCTTCTGCAGCGGGCCTGGTGCTGGCGGGGAGGGCAGCAGGAAGAAGGCTTCGGAGACAGCAAGGGGAGCTAGGACAGTGGGCGAACGCAGATGCAGGCTTGAACTTGACAAGGGAAGCCTGGCCCAGGAACGTGCTGTATATTGAGGCCTCAGCTCACAGGACCAGAGCAGTATCTGCTGCTATGAAATTTCCCGGGGCTCGTGATCCTCATCTTTCGCATTTAGTAGCGGTTCTGCTGAGGAGAAGTAGCAGATGAAGTGATTTTATGAGACACAGTGTGATAAACAAAGCTTGGATGATGACGACGAAGCTGGCCTGGCCATAAGTGGTGCATCCTCCAGTCACCCACAGAGGCCAAGAGGGACAGGAAAGCAGAGGGCTGATGAGCAAGAGGAGACCTCCAGAGAACAGGGGGAAGAGGACCTGGAAGGACACAGACACTAAGGAACACACAATGTTTCCACGGGGCTACTTCAGTCTTTTTTGTGGATTGCTTCAAAACTGCACACCACATTGGTTGGAGTGGGGTTTGTGATAGTTAGATATGCAGTCCCCTACCTGTGCCCTACCTGGACGTCCTGTCCTCTCTCATTATGGCTTCAGTTTATATTTTCTCAATACATAATTAATTGGAGCACTTTTTCATTTCCCGATTAAACATTTGGTCATGGTTTGTGAAATGCCAGTTGGAGACTTCTGCCCATTGGAGAACATGGAGTTGACTTTGTCTTATTGATTTATCAATTTAAAGAATGTACCCTACATACAAATTCTTTGTTGACTATTATATAGTGAAAATATATATTGTCAGCATGTGGCTTGCTTTTTCATTCTCTTAATGATGCCTTTTGATAAATAGAAACTCTTCATCCTTTTGATGTTCAATTTATTGATTTTTCCTTTTGTCGTTAGAGCTACTTAGTTCTATTACTGTTTTCTCCACAATCATGAAGGCACTTTCCTGTGTTTTATTTGAGGAGATTTATTATTTTACCTGTATACTTTGGTTTGTAATACATTTTGAATTAATTGTTCAAGTGGTGTCCAAATTCAGGTTTTTTTGGTATGGCTTCCCATTGTTATAAGTGAAGCTGGTGTAAAAAGTCGGAGATATATGCTGAGTCTGCTTTTGGACTTCATTTTCGCAGCCCCATTAGTCTGTTTGGTCCACTCTTGGGCCATCATAGCAAAAAGCCGCAGCACTGTAATAAATTTTGGTTACTTTCTAGCATACATACTCCAACTTGGCTCTTTTTTAAGATTAGATTGGTAATTTAAAAGTTTTTTTTTTTTTTTTTGCATTTCTGTAAATATTTCTTTAAATTTTCAGTTATGTGTTTGGTACAGGATCTTGCTAGGCAGCTTCGACTCATAGTGATCCTTCTGCCTCAGCCTCCCCAGTGCTGAGATTACAGGCATGCACTGGTTGACGCAGGTGCGATTACAGGCTGACACAGGTGCAGGGCCTGCAAGGCATGTGGTACCAGGGATGCAGTGCCAGGGGTTGAACTTGGGTCCTTACGTTTACCAGGCAGGTGCATCTCCTCAGTCCCTCTGTGAACATTTCTGGTCAACTTGCCGGTGTTACAAAAGAGCTGCCTGCTGAGTTTTTGATTAGATGAAACTTTTTGAATAACTGCAATCTTTTTTTTTTTTTTTTTTTTTTTTTTTTGGCTTTTTGAGACAGGGTCTCACTGTGCAGTTCAGGCTGGCTTTGAGCTCACTTTTGTAGCCCAGGCTGGTCTCGAACTCGCACCAATCCTCCTGCCTCAGCCTCCCAAGTGCTGGGATTACAGGCGTGAGCCACCACGCCCGGCTGCAATCTTAAATAATAGTAATCTCACCCATGAACATAGCTTGATTCTTTTTTTTAAAATTAATTAATTAATTAATTTATTTTCTTGTTTCAGAACCATTGTTTGTTTATTCACTCATTTTTATGGCCGACTCAGCCCGCCCCGAGGGCAGGACTGGAGCAGCATGTGGTGCCGGGGATCGAACCGCGGTCCCTGAAGCTGCCTAAGCTTTCCCAAGTAGGCGCTTTAGACCACTGAGCCATCCCGCTGGGCCCAATAGCTTGATTCTTAAAATGTTCAAAATTTCTCTCAGCAATGGTTTGAGTTTTTGGAGTTGGCATTTTGCACACCTTTTTAAGATAATTCTTAGCTGTATTTTATGGGTAAGTAGGTGAGATTATACTTTACATGTTCAGTTTCATAGTTATTATTGTCAGTTGACAGAAAACAAACAATTTTGATATTGAATCCAAAAATCTTGCTAAATGTTGGATAAATGTTCTGAGTGTGTAGATTCTCTTGAGTTTCCTGTGGGCATAGTCATTCTATCCATAAATAACGACTTCGCTTCCTTTCCCGTCACTGTGCCTTATTTCTTTGTCCTCTGTGATGGCATTGGCTGGTGCAGTGTCCAATAGAAGTTCTGAGGGAGAGCTTCTTTGTCTTCTTACTGATTTCTGGGGGAATGCTACAAGTATTCATGATTTCATTGCTGAGTCTGATGGCATCATCTGTTTCAGACTCAGCAAGCTAAGTGCCAGAGAAGGCGAATAGCTTGCTAACTTCACCAGGTCAGCAGCTGGTCAGGCTCTGACCACTCTGAAAGCTGTGCTACTTCCTCTCAGCCCCGGCACCTCTGGGGCACTGCTGCTTGATACCCAAGATGCACATTGCACTCACAGGAGGAATTTTCAAACATAACGAGGCCAAGACTCTAGCACAGAGGAGTTGCCTTCGAATTTTTAGTACTCATGCCTGGAAGTTAATGTTTCTAAAACTTGCCCAGATGGTTGTAATCATGTGACAGCCACTGATGGAGAAGCACGTTGGCTGTGATTCAGGTCCTGGCTGGGCTCTGCCATGCTTTGCTGTAGATTTGGTATTCTCATTTGAGCATGTGCTTTCGAACACTAAGCCTGACGGGAAGCCACCCTCAAATGCCATCAAAGCACGGTGGCAGAGCTGAGTGAAGGAAAGTCAGTGGCTTGACAAGGAAGTCTCATTTCATTTTTACTTGAGCCGTGGTTTCTCTCCACCTGAACAGCTTATCTCCTCGGTCTCTGTCCGTCTTTCTTCCTCTCCTTGCCTTGCTGATTTGCCTACTCAGCTGGCAATGTAGTCTCTTTCATCCAGCCACTAGTTCACGTTTATGGTTTTATTTATCCACTGTAGCCCTGAGCTTTGAACCACAGATTCTGATTCGAAATGCCAGGGAAGGTTGAGTGGGGTCTTAGAAGTATTGCTTTGAGGGAGATGTTAGGATCCTCTCAGAGATTGTCTAGCTTCAGTGGTTTTCTTCTGAGTCGCCGGCTTTACTGCCGTTCTGTAAAACAAAGTCCTTATTTTACAAATGGAGCCTTTAAGTCCTTGCACGGTCACAGACTTTGTCCTGAACTTTCTCCTTGTTTGGTTCATGGCTTTGTTTCTGCTTCTGGCCTATGGACTCTTTTATCTTGATTAATGCCCTGCTTGTTCTTTAGCCACCCACCTAGCTTTGCTTTCTTGGCCATTAACTCTCGCTCCCCTCTCTGCCTTTAATTGAATTTCCCTAAACCCTAGACAACTGACTCATCCTGTCAAGGATGCATGGATGAGGTTTGAATCACTTTGCAACTTGCCCTTCTGCTGTCTTTCCCCAGCTTGTAGATATCCAAGTGGCAGAAGAGCGAAAGAAAATATGGAGCCTTTGCACATTCTCGCTCCTTATGGAGGATTTTCACTATAATAACATCATTCTGCTTGTTATAAGCTGGCAACCTGTCTTTCTCCTTTACCTAAAAATGGAACACATGAGATACAAACAACATGCTAAAAGCAAAAGGAATGGTAGACTGTTGCCAATGATACACGATGAGTCTCAGTGTAGTATTCTGTGTCCCTCTGATGTTTGCATGAAAGCAACCACTGATGCATTTGCAGTAATTGGTAGAACACTACCCATAAATCGGCTATGATGTCTTCTGTATCCAGTGGGCTGCCCGGCTGTGTGGGTTTCATGTTCCTTCCCTTGCCCTCTGGGAAGAACCCCAGCATTTGCCAAGTGCCGCTGTGTCAAGGCTGCAGGTACGTCAGCCCTGGTGTCCTGGTGACGGCTGGGACAGATCCTTCTCAGCCCCACTTGCACACCCACCAACAAGGAAATCTGGCATCTGGCCCAGGCCCATCCCACTCCATGTAAAAGCTAATTATCCATAAGTGCTTCCAGCAGCAATTTCTTTGGCGATGTGAAAGTGCTTTGATTAGATTGCACTCTTGGCAGGAAGTATAGGGCTCAGGATGGGAAGTGTGTGGCCTGGGGACGGAGACTTTCCTGACCTGGGACTATGCTTAGAGGAAGCTGGTTCAGGCAAGGCTGCTCCTGGGGCCAGCATAGGCGTCGAACTGATCAGGCCCCTCTGCTGGCTGCTCACCAGCTCCTCTCTCTTCTCCCCAAAGGCCTCGCTGAGGAAGGCAGGGTACAAGCAGCAGTGAGCTAAGGATCGGAACCCCAGACCTGGCACGAACATGCTGTGTGGCCCGGATAATCTCCTTGCCTTCCAGGGCTACTATTTCCTCATCTTTCAGTTCGTACTTCTTAAGTCAGCTGAAAGCTCCACTGGGTTGGGTGCTGAGAACCTAGAAAAGATCCAGGCCAGGAGCTGCCCAAAGGGGCGGGGATCTAGGCAGCGAGCACATGAGGTCATCTGGTCATTCATCCTGATGCCTGCTGTGGTGGAGGCCAGAATAGCACAGCTGCTGGAAACACAAAGGGCCCCTTGGCAGGGTGTGAAGGAGACAGGTGACTTCTGACTTCCAGAAATGAAACAAGACCACTCCATGTTTAAGTGAATGACTTTGGCATGCTGTGGGATATCCAGAAAGCTTCATTTGGAAATTACACAGAATGATCCAATGTAAGTTTGCAAATACAGGGGTGGATCTTGGGGAGATAAAGGTCAGGGCTACAGGCTTAGGCTTGCAGGTCACAGGAGAAGGTCACTGAGGCCACTTGGCTGCGGGCCCATTGTCCATCTTAGTGTAAAATAGGTGGGCAGCAGAATGTGGCAGGGCTAGGTCAGACGGAAGCAAAGTAAGCGAGGCGTAGGTAGCAGGTGGTGAGATCTAGCTAGCTAGGGAGAGGCCGAGCACCCCCACATTCTAGGGGATCCCACAAGGAGCAAGGCTTACACGGAAGACAGTGCTCAGCGTGAGTAAGAGTTACAGAGAAGTCACGCTAGAGAGGCACAGGTGGGGGAGGGGGGTTGTTTCTCACAGTTTCCCAAAGGCTCTCCTTTGCTCCGTTTTTGCCTGCGCAGCCATCTTGGTTTCTCTGTTTTTCTTATTTGTTTCAGCTTCTTCTCTGCCTTTGTACTTAGCTAAGTGAAGGTGTTTAGTGATGTCTGCTGAGTAGTAAAAGCTACAGACGTGGTGCTAATTTTTACTATATTCCCTCCTGAGGGATTCTGTTGTTCATCTCTCCTTCTCAGTCAGTAAGGAGTCAACCTCATTTTTAAAAGTCCCGGTTCTGGCCTGTATAATCAGATGTCCAAACAAGTGGGTCGGCTTGTGTATCCCCACCTAGTATTTCTGGGATTTCATGCATTTCCCAAAGGCCCCTGCACCGGAAAGTATAAGCCTGGGAGACCAAATAAGCCTTTCCTCTGTTTAGGTTGATTTTTCTCCAACAGCCAGTCACAGGGACAGACAGCTAACACCCCACTCAAAGGCCTGAGGTTCTCTGCAGCATCTCAGCACCAGAGGAGTCAAAAGAAAGGAACGCTTGCTAGAAACTCAACAGAGAGGCTGGAAAGACTGATTCCAGGAAAGCTAGGGTTCTGGGCCCCAAGTCTAGTGTAGCGGACAGCGAGACCAACTGAGACGACATAGAATCATGGCGCCACCATGTGGCAGGCACTGTAAGGCAACTTATCATTTAATAATTCCAATAGCTGGATGAGGTTGAAATCTATTTTATCAACTGTTTTTTTTTTTTCTAAAAAGAGAGAGAGAGAGAGAGAGAGAGAGAGAGAGAGAGAGAGAGAGAGAGAGAGCCCTATAAGATTTGTATTATTATGTACTTTTATAAATTAAAGTGAAAAATAGGTAACAAAGTTACCTAAGTAGTGGCGAAAGAGGCCAGATAAAGGCTTGGATAAGTCTGACTCCTTAGTGTATGTCCTAATGGAATACGCTCATGGGAATTGCTCACACTCGGGGAAGCCCAAGTCCAGTATGTGGGGCCCTGTAGTGGCCTCCTACCGTGGCCGGACCTGCTCAAGTGGTGATGCACACAGATACACCTTGGGTTGCTGGTAGACTTTTGGTGGCAGGCAAAGTGGCAGGTCACTGGCATTAGAACCAGCAGCCTGGGAAATCTGGTCCCTGTGAAAAGACACAACATGGAGAAAAGGCACAAAATTATGAGTAGGCAATTCTCCCCACCCCCCCTTTTTTTTTTTTTTTTTTTTTTTTTGCAGGACTGAGGTTCAAACTCACAACCTTGCACTTGCCAGGCAGGCACTTGTGCCACAGAGCTATTTCCCCAGCCCATGAGTAGGCAATTCTTGGCAGGGGAAATTCAGTTTACAAGAAGCAACAGGCAAACCAACCCAGACCAAATCAAAACAAAAGATGACTTTGTTAATGTAGAGAGTCATACAGGTTAAATACATTTTTGTTTACTGGGGATTGAACCCAGGACCTTGTACATGCCAGGCAGGCACTTATGCCATTGAGCTATCTCTCTGGCCCAGTGTCAGTACAATTTTGATGCCCATAAAACCAAAATTAAAAAAAATAATAAAAGTTGTCAATACCAAAAACTGACAAATATATAGAGGCAAATAAATTTATATCCTGTTGGTAAAGGAAAAGTTGAACAACCATGTCACAGTGCAACTTAGTGAAGTGAAAAACTTGCAAATCTAATGCCTTAGGAATTCTTAGATTAAGACTCCTGAGAAAACTGGCACAGATTAACCAAAAACATTTTGAGGAATATCTGTAACAGCACTGTTCATTACAGCGAACAGTGGGGGCGATCACCTGAATGTCCACTGGTGGGAAAATGCATACAGGGATTGCAGTTGGCTTACGGAGCAGAATATCACACAGCAATGAAAAGAAATGAACCACAGCGAATAGCATAAGCATTAAGCTGCCTGGAGGAGAAAGCAAGTCACTGTATACAAGGTGATGCCATTTGTACCAACTGTAAAACTAAACAGGCACGTGTGTTAGACTCTAAAAAAAGAGGAATAATAAGAACAACTCTCAAGGAAAAGCAGAAGAAAGTGCAGAGGGAGATTCCTTGGTTTTAATGTCTAAGGTTACAATATTGGGACATTAGACCTATACTTTTATACATACAGATGTTTGTTTTATTATTTGTTGTCCGGGAAATAGCTTGGCAGTCTAAGTGCCTGCATGGCAAGCGCAAGGATGTGGGTTCAATCCCCCATGCTGCATGCTGTGTCAGCCCTGCGCTGAGCTGGTCACCGAAACTGGGTGTGGTGGTGCATGCCTGTAAACCAAGGAGGCTGAAACAGGAGGGTCACCATGAGTCTGTGCTGCATAGTGAGATCTTGTACCAAATAAATAAAATTTTTAAAAATAGCTAATCATAAGTTGGACAATACCAGAAGAAATCTGAAGCATAATTAGCAAATTCCTAAGAAAATATGACCAGGGACAATTGCTAACTGTACATCCTGCAGTGCACCAGGAAACCAAAGTGCTGCAAAGGGCTGTCACGGACTGCAGGTTCTCATCAAGCTGAGGCCACTTTCCTTAGGTCAAGAATCTCTGGAACTTCTATTCCCATTTGGCTATTTCATCAGCACTGTCCTTTCTGGTCACTTCCTTTGCTCCGCAGTGTCGCTCCATCTTCAACATCAGTCTACTTTTCCTCGTCCATGTGGAGACCTTAAGTCTGTAGAAGTGCTCCAAGTGTAGGTCAGATTTTACTTTCTTGCATGTATTCCCCGTTCTGTGAAATCCCAGCCCATCCCAGGCTGAGGAGAGCCGCAAGTGAACAAGCCCCGGCCCTTGGGCTTGCAGAGCTGGCAGGGGAATAAGGAAGCTGAGCAAAGGGGCAGCGAGTCACAATAGGCCGTGGTTTCCCACATTGTTGGAGCACACAAGGCAGCATGGATCTGCCGGTGAGCAGATTTCTAGGCCACATTCATGGGGAATCCAGCTGGGTGAGGTTCACGTGAGAGTCTGCTTTTAGGCAACGGACAGTGAATTGGATGTGGCCAGGCTAGAGTCCAACGAAAAGGAGTTTAGTATGATAAGTGTGATGATGATGATGATGATGGTGACGACGATGATGGTGATGATGGTGATGACGATGATGACGATGATGGTGATGACGATGATGACGATGATGGTGATGATGGTGATGATGGTGATGACGATGATGACGATGATGACGACGACGACGA
>PVJA010004452.1:0-86028 GCA_004027025.1 Myocastor coypus | reverse complement strand
CCCAGGTCTTATTATTGTTTTAAAATCCTACCCTTAAATATTGTTGTCCTGGCAATCAAATATCAACATTAGTTTTGGAGAGGACATTCGTTCAGATAATAGGACTTATTTATCATCTCATTTCTTTGCTTAGTGTGTGTGCATGCCAGGGTGGACCAGAGTTTCCAGCTATTATTATAGAACTATTTACAATTCTTTCCATTTCTGAGTTTTTGCTTTATACATTTAATTGCTCATTCTTAGGTATATGAATATTTGTAATGATTAGATCTTCTTGCTACTTTCTTTGATTTCTTTCTTTTTTTAATGACAGGGTCTCCCTATGTACCCCAGGCTGGTCCCAAGCTCTTAGTAATACTCCTGCGTCTTCCTCTTAAGTGCTGGGATTACAAGAATGCACCACCATGTCCAGAGTCTGCTTATTATTTTGAACCTTTTACAATATGTGTTACCTTTTTTACCTCTTCTAAATTCTTCTGATTTCACATCTATTTTTGTCTATTATCATTGCCACAACTGCTTCCTTTTAGTTACTATTGGGTTGAAAATCTTTTTTCATTTTTTTCACCTTTAATCTGTTGCCCTTGAGCCTGAAGTGAATGCCTTGTAGACAGCATACAGTTAGGTTATTGGCCCATTCTGCCAATCTCTGTCTTTTGACTTCATAGTTTGATCTGTTTACATTTACAGTTATTACTGATGAAAAGGAACTTCCTTGTTTCATTTGGCCATTTGTTTTCAAAACCTTCTAGATTTTGTCCCTCATATCCTGCATTATCATCTTCCTTTGTGTTCACTGATTTTGTTTTGTAATCAAAGTTAACTTCTCATTTCCTTTTGTGTATGTTCTTATAACTTTTTGCTTTATGGTTACCATGAGGGTTACAATTAACATCCTGCAGTGGTTTTCAAGTTGGATTTGTGCTCAAAGATTCAAGTGCGAGGGACTTGACCCTGAGGTTGGCTGTGTAGTGGGAGATCCATAGGTCAGTAAAGAGCATGACTTCCAAAGACATGAGGGTCGTTCTCATGTATACCCCTGGAAGCTGTCATGAGAGGCTTACAGAATCCCATAAATAGCAAAGGTATAAGTAGAAAAGCTACTTTAGAATAAAGAATGAACATGCTTCTGTTAGACAAATATAGTCTTAAAAATTTTCCTTTCAATCCAAAAATCCTCTCCATAAGTACAGTAGAGGAAGAAAATGTTTTTATTATTTAATGAACATTAAGCCTAAATATGATGGACATTACAGAAAATGTGCTAAGAAATTTTAAAAAAAATTTTTTATTTATTTTTTATGTGTTTGGCACAGTGTATAGATCAGACTGGGAGTGATTCTACTGTTTTCAGTCCCACCAAGTACTGCAATTACAGGTGTGGGCCACCATGCCCAGTCTCAATTGCTGCCTCAGTGTGCTGTCTCAGGGGTGGGGCTGGCAGGGCACACTGGGAATTGAACCCTGGCAGCTGCCCTCTGCTTAAGCAAGCATTTTAGTCCACTGAGCTGTCGGGCTGGCCCTCAATTTTTATTTTGTGTCAGTATCTGTTTGCAGTACATAATAATAGCATTCATTGTGGGGAGCCGATGCACATATATAATGCATCTCAATTCGGTTTTGCCCTTCCTCTTTTCTTGAGCCCTTTTTCATTTAAAAAAGATTTATCACCCTATTTCCTAATTTCTATATTTTAGTTTGCTTTTTATTCACATTTTGTCTCATGTAAGAGAAACCCTAAGATATTTAAGCTTGTGTGTTTGATTTATTTCGCTTGGCATTATAGTTTCAAAGTTCATCCATTTTCCTACAAATGACTCAGATTTACCCTTCTTTATGCCTGAGTAGTAATCTATTGTATATAAATACTATTTATTTGTATAGTCAAGTAGGTTAAAATCCATTACACAACTGCTTTTCTTTTCTTTGTTTTTGGTTTTGCTTTACAGTGCTAGGGATTGAACCCAGGGTTTGTGTACTGAGCTACACCCACAGTCATTTTTTTTAAAAAAATATTGCTATTATTGTTCTTTGTTTAAATTTTGAGGTAGGGCTTGATAAATTGCTAAATTGCCTAGGTTAGATTTGAACTTGTGATCTTGCCTCAGCTTCTTAGGGTTCTGGGATTATAAAATATGCTACCATGTGCAGTTTATACAACTGTTTTAAAGATAAACAATAAATAGTCCTTAACTAAGAAAACTTGACAAAATCATTAACCATATGCAGCTTACTCTAACTTTATTGAGTAACCAGGGTGAAAAAATTATATATATAGTTATCTAATCATATATATGTTTTTTATCTGTCTACATTTTATATAGACAGATGCATGTAGATATGTATTATTTAAATATATATGTTATCTAATCAATTTTATGAGAGTTAGGAGGGGCAGGAAAAATATCTCCTATCTATATGATTGGAGATGTCTCTAAGGAAATTGGGCCAAAATAAAAACAGAAGGTTCCCATCATAAATATTTATTTATTTATCTTTTTAAAACTAATTTTAATGAGAAAGAAATAGCAATGAGACAGTTTCAAAACAGGTTAGTAGGACAGTTATAATAAATAATACATTGCATATTGTTGTCTTTGTAGTAGTCCTTCAGAGCATAAGGTACAGACATGATTTCTTATCTAAACACTGTTAGTACAAATCTTTCTTCTCATTAAACTAAGAGAAAGGAGCTATATAACTGTCCTATTTTGTATACACAGATTATATATATGTATATATATATATATATATATATATATATATATTTCCACTACAAAATGGTCATTCATTTATGTCCCCCTTTCTTATTTTGTTTGTTTTTATCTTGATGTATAACCACAAAGTATAAAAATCAAATCCCTATTAATATGCTGAGCTGTAAAAGGCTCAAGTCAACAACTTCTGACATTCCTGTTCTGCAGGACTACCCACTACTAGTGTGGGCTATTGGACTATAGTAGGTTACTTTGCTGAATTCACACACCTACTATGTTAAATGGCAATGGAATACCCATCTCCCATCATAAATATTTAAACAAAATAAATTATAATTTTAAAACATGAAAAAAACTAGCTTTCTGTCACTGTAACAAGTAGCTGAGATAATCAGCTCGTAAAAAGAAACAGTTCACTTTGTCTTGCAGCATTTGCAGGGTTCAGTCTGCCTGTGTGGAAACAATACTCCGTGGCCACAGTGTGTGGTAAAATAAAACTGCTCAGGTCCATAAGGAGGGGTCAGTCATTCATAGGAAAATGGATGCACCTGAGACCATAATGTGACATAAAATAAATCAAACACACAAGCTTAAATATTACATGGTTTCTCTTATATGAGAAACTCAAATTATAAGTAGCAAAATAAGAGATACATGGTAAGTCTGGGGACCTAGCTGAGTGGCTTAAGTGCCTGCCTGGCAAGCATGAGGTCCTGAGTTCAATCCCCAGTATGCAAAGATAGGAGAGGGACAAATGAGAGAGGAAAGAACTGAAGAGAGAATGGAGATGCATTATGTACATGTCCCAACTCCTCACAGTGAGCAGAACCGCTGTGCACTGCGGATCCATAGCAACCAAAAACAAAGACCAAATGAAATTCAAAGAGCACATGGCCCCAGTGCCCTAACTTTCTCTGCTAGGCCCCCTCACAAGGGTTCTAGTGTCTTTGAATAGGACCACAGGATGATGAGTGAGTCTACAGGGTATGACCTATTGGGGGAGTTGAAATTCAGACCATAATGATTCTGTTTCTGTGAAATGTCCACAGAAGGTCCAATTGGAGGCTAAAAGTACATTAGTAAGACCTGGAGGTGGGACAGCGACTGGCTGTAAGGGGGCCTGAGGGATCTCACTGTGGCTCTGAGGCTTTCTGAAAGGGGATTATGGCGATGGCTATACAACTTGGTCCATTTACTAGAAAAGATCTGTAATTCAATGTAATTTGAAGACTGTAAGTGCATCGGGTCAGTAAAAAACCATATTATGTAATAAGGAATATATACACAGAGTAGGTGTTTTGTGTGTGAAGGGAAAAATTATATGTCTTTGTTGTATAGCAAAACCTTTCGATTTGTCTGTCTTAGTAATTCTTTTAGAAAGACATGAATCTAAGATAGGGCAACAGTTACTCTCTAATTTACTGCTGTTATTGACTAAGTATTTGAGGTTTCACTGAATATGAATTCTGCTTTGCCACTCACGCTGTAAGAATTTCAGTACTCATTATTTCTTTTATATTTTTCTGCTCTGGCTGAAAACCCATTCCCGGGTTTATACTTGGGGCAGAGCTTTTTTAAGTAAGGACTGAATTTCCCAACACTTTCTACCAATGTGGCTCTTCCAGTAGAGATTCTCATGTAGGAAGTAGTTTTCATCAAATCTGAAAATCTCTCTTACATCAGAAGTTCTATGGTTAAGTTTACAGTGAAATGACCTATTGAGGACAGCATTGACTAAGCTGGTAGCTGTTTATTGATAGGGCAGCTTATCTTTTCTCTGTTGGAGAAACAAACAAAATAAGAACCACTGAAGGCCCAAGAGGGCAGATGGCATGAAAAAACACACCAGGCTGCTTGTTTCTGAGACACTCTGGGGGTCTTGAGTTACCCAAGGTAGGCACCTGAGTGCTCTGTGCCTTCCTCCTACAATGTGCCCTAGTATAGGGTTTCCTTTCTGTAGAAACATCGCTGTTTCCCCCATGGTGGTACTGAAAACTGCGCTGCCTTGTAACAAGAGATCCTGAACAACACAGGTTGATTTTATTTGCAAAAGGACAGGAGGTAAGTTATCCCCTAATCTTGAACCCTCGGGGATGGCACCTCAGCTTTCTGGAGGGCCTAAGCTGTTACCTGGAAAGCACAGAAATGGAACTACTTATCTCAAAGCAAAAGGGAGAACCTATTTTTCACTGACCACTTAATTGTTACTGTAAACCAAGGTTTACTCCCATTGTAGGCTGGTGTTCCTACTTCACAAGTTATTGCCCTATCCTCAGCCTGACTGAAAGCAATGCAGGCGGCAGCAGACGAATCATCGATTTTTGCTATTCTTTTGAAAGGAGCTGTTAATACTTAACATTTTTTTCTTTTTACTCTGACTTTTTCCTCTTTTGAATTTTTTATAACTTCTTTGCTATTGTCTTGTTCTGTTCCCCCCCCCCCTTTTTAAATGTATTTAATACAGGGTCTGACTACACAGCTCAGACTCATAGTGATATTCCTGTTTTCAGCCTCCCCAGAGCTGGGATTTACAGGGGTGTGCTACCACGCCCAGACTCAGTGGCCAGCTCGGAGTGCTGTGGGATCAGGCTAGCACGGCATGTGGTGCTGGGGACTGAACCTCAGTCCCTATGCTTGCCTAAGCAGATGCTTAGTCTGCTGAGCTCTCTTGCTGGCCCTTGTTTTTTTTATTAAATGAATTTTGCATGTTTATGCCTGGTAATCTGAGCAACTAATTTGAAGACAGCATCATGTAATAAGCAACTATTGCTGAATTCTTATTTTGTTTAGTAAAATCTTATATCATTTCCAATGCTGTTTTTTTTTTTTTTTTTAAAATCATTATTTTGTATTCTTTAAAAACAAACAGATACAGATGGGAGTTGGACAGGGACTGAATGACCCAGGAGAGGAGTGTTCAGCTTTCTCTGTGGAGATCTTGGTGAGATGGGACATTTCCCTTTGGCCTTAATGTCACATGAATATAATACATGGTGATATGTTATTTTTCCTGTTTGTTGGCACTATAGATTAGCTAGGGCCTCTTGGTGTGTGCTGTGTGATTTCAACTACCAACTGGAGCACTGGGCCTCCACCGAGTAGTCCTTGTTCTCATGGCTGTGGGGAATTGGTGCACAAACACTCCAATTCTCTCGTTCTTTGGCTTTTGTCATTCAAAAGCACAGTTTTTATTCTTGCTTTTTTCATTCGTACATGTGCTTGATACATAATGAGTATGCTTATCTTGGAGAATTGCTACATATTATAGCTGTTATGGTCTATGTCTAGTTGTCCCCCCAAAGCCTCATGTAGTCATGGGGCAGGGACTTCTGTAGATTGAGACTTGACTCATGAGTCACTGGGATTATGTGTTTTAGTACTGATGGGATTATCGGTCTGGGTAGGGCTGGGACTATGGGTGTGGTCTAGGGCGGATATCCTAAGGCAGAGAGCCTGATAGGAATATAAAGAGAGACAGCGAGACAGACTAGAGTTGTTGCTCTGCTGTTCTGATTGATTGGTTGCCTCTGCCACCATATCATTGCTGTTCCACCACCGTGAACTGGATGCTCTCTGCCCTGTTCCACTCAGCCTTGGGCCAGCCAAGTATAGACTGAAACCTCCAGTAACTGTGAGCTAAATAAACCTTTCCTTCCTTTATTTTGAGTGTCGGGTATTTGTCCCAGCAATGATAGAAGAGTAATTAAGACAATAGCCCTGCCATTTTTATTCCCCTTTCCATCTTCTGTTCTTATTTTCCCAGGTCCCGTGCCTGTTTTTCCAGCGGCTGCCTCCATATTTCCTATCTCTTATGTTTTGCTTTTTCAATTCCTTATACCTTATTTGTACTGCAAGAACCTGAGTTCAGTAATTGTGAATCAGATATTCTGCGGCTAGTTTGGCTACCTAGTCTTCATGGGTAGTACAGTATGGCAGTTTGTTCCAAATTCTGAACAAATGACTTCCCAATAAATTTCATGTCTGTATTTTGCTACAGTATTCCAATATTTCTGGAAAGGAAAAACTACTATTTCAAAACATCATAATTAACCATGGAATACCGGCAAGGCTAGAAATCATATTGAAGAGATATACGGAAGATGGTGTATGTTAACAGTATAGACAATTCCAAGATTAATTTCTGGGATTAGAATTTTCAGATGACCTCCACTCCTGTCATATTTCTTTCTTTGTTCTATGACCTCCAAGTAGTCATGAGGAACCATGAGCTAATGTGGGCTCTGTGAATGTGAGATAACACACATAGTGTGTTCCTCTGAGTGTGTGGTCTGGTAGCAGAGGTGGCAAGTAGACACACAATCACAACAGGAGTGGGATGAGTGATGGGTCACAGGCAGGAGAACAGATGACCCCAGAAGGTGGAGTGCAGGCTTGTGCTCTACTGTTCCTTGAGACCCCCAGTAAGAGATGCATGTGCCATGACACGGAAGTGGACGAAAATGCTGACTGTAAACTGCCTCCCCACATCTGCTTTCTCTTCTTCATTTTGGAAGTGAACTTCCCAAGTTTTAGCTGAGATGTGTATGCTCTGGCTAGAGACCACATTTCTCAGCTTGATTTTAAGACTACTTAAGATAGGAGTGAGGAGCAAAAGTGATGTGGGATGCTGGCATCCTCCTGGAATTTCTGGTCAAAGAGAACTATCTCCATACTATGAGTCACAATATTTTTCATTTTAAAAATAGCAGTGTATGTGCCATGCTATATAGGATGGTTGAGTTGGTATCCTGAAATCTACAAGAACCCTTCAGACAACTTAGATGTGTTTGCTGTAGCTTTCAGATAATGGTATTTTTCTTTCTGAGATAGCTGTATAGAATTTAAGAATTTTGCTCTTCACTAAAATAGTAGCAAACTGAATTCATCAGCACAGTAAAAGGCTCATTTACCCTGATAAAGTGAAATATATTCTAGTAATTCACAGATAGTTTGATACACATCAATCTATGAACATGATACACCATATTAATAAAACAAAGAACACAAGCCATATGAACACCTCATTAGATACAGAAAAAGCATTTGATAATCTCCTGATAAAAATCTCAATAAATTAGGTACAATAAGACTATACTTCATGTAGTAAAAATTCTATATATCAAATTCTCAGCTCACGGCATGCCTAATGGTGAAAAATTTAAAGCTTCTACCCTCAGATCAGGAATAAGACAGAAATACTCACTTTCACCATGTATACTCAACAGAGTTCTGGGGTCCTTGCTGGGGCAAGTAGGCAGGGTGAAGGGATAAAAAGCATCTGAACAGGAAAGAAAAAGTGAAATTGTTACTGATGTGGTTATATGACCTTAAAAATAGGAACCCTTGAGGTCCGGCCAGATAGCTCAGCAGACTAAAACACCTGCTTAGGCAGAGTACAGGGACCAGGGTTTGATCCCCAGTGTGCCACGTCAGCGCTCTTCTCAGGGCATGATGAGATGGCAATAGAGACTGGGCGTGGTGGTGTGCTCCTGTAATCCCAGCACTTGCGAGGCTGTAAACAAGAGAACCACTATGAGTCTGATTTAGTAGTGAATCCTTGTGAACCCTGTACTAAATACCTAAATAAATAAATTAAAATTAAAATAGAATAAAATAAAAGATTAAAAAAATAGGAAATCTCAAAGACTCCACCAAAAAACTGGTAGAATTAGTACATAAAGCTTCGGAACAGAAAATCAAGACTCAGAAACCAGTAGTTATCTATAAACTAACAACACACTATCCAAAAGATATCAAGAAAGTATCTAAATTGTAACAGTTACAAAAAATAAATGAAATGCTTGGGTTAGGAATAAATTCAAATCAGGTGGTAAAAGATCTCTCCAGTAAAAACTCTGAATATTGATAAATAAGAGAGGGTAGGATAAGTGAAAATATATTTTGTGTCCAGGAACTGGAAGAATTAATGTTACAATATTCATAGTCCATATAGATTTAATAAATTTTTTAAACCAAAAATTAAATATTGTATTTTGATACAGGGGATTGACTCAAAGGGTATTTTATCACTGAGCTATCCTCCGTCCTTTTTATTTTGAGATAGAGTTTCACTAAGTTGAATAGACTGGCCTCAAACTGGCAATTTTCCTGCCTCAGCTTCCTGAGTAGCTGATTTTGAAGGTGTACACTATCATGCACAGCTCCAGTATCTATTTTTACAGACACAATCCTAAAATTGATATGGAACCACAAAGAGTATGAATTGTTGAGACACTCTTAATCAAAAAGAAAATAAAGTTAGCGATATTATGCTATCCAACTTCAAACTGCATTGTGAAACTGTGATAATTGAAACATTACGGAACTGGCATAAGAATGGACATATCAACCAATGGGACAGAAGTGAGAAGCCAAAAATGAACTCATGAATCTCTGAGCAATTGATTTCCAACAAAGGTGCCAACCATGCATAATGGGAAAAGGGCAGTCTCCTTAATAAAGGGTAATGTGAATAATTGGATATCTACACAGAGAAAGTGATATGGAACTCCTGTGTCAAATAGAAAAATTAACTCAAAAAGAACTAGGCTCAAACTTGAGAACCGAAACTATAAAAATAAGATGTCCAGTGTTGGTCTGGGTAATGATTTTTTTTGCATTAGACAACAAAAGCAAAAATAGGCAAATGGGATTGCATCAGATTAAAAAGCTTCTGCACAACAATAGCAACAACAAAAAGATTTATCAGAATAAACAGGCAGTCTACAGATTGGAAGACAAAAATATTTGCAAACCCTACAAATCATAAGGAGTCAGTGTTCTAAGCGTATTTGAATGAATTTAACTGCGTAGCAAGAAATCACTTATTTAAAAATTGGTGAAGGACAGGCACAGCCATTTCTCAAGGCATTCAAACAACTGACAGATAAATGAAAAGTATACTCAGGGTCATTGGTCATTAAGGAAATGCAGATGGAAACCACAGGCAGAGCCTCACACTTGTGAGGATGTTTGTTATAAAAAAAGTGAATGATACGTTTTGGAGAGAATAGGAGAAAAGACAACCCTTGATTCTGCAGGTGAGAGTGTAAATTCATACAGCCATTATGGAGAACAGTGTGAAGGTTCCTTAAAAAAATTACCATGGGCTCCATCACTTCTCTCCTGGGCCTGTGTCCAAAGGACTTGAAATTAGCATGGCACGGCAGTGCCTGCACTCCCATGCTCCTGGGAGCATTATTCATATCAGCTACATCATCAAATCCCTCTACGTGTCCACCAACAGACAAATCAGCAAGGAAAAGCTTGTGTCTATCCACATTTTGGCAAAGGGAAATTCTGTCACTACAACAACATGGCTAAACTTGGAGGACATAATTCTAAGTGAAATAAGCTACAAGCATAGCGACAAATGTTGGGTGCCCTCTCTTCTGTAGAATCTATAAACTGATTGAATGCATAGAAACAGAGAGCAGGAGGTGGTTACCAGAGTCTGGGGGATCAGGGAAGTGAACAGGTTTTGGTGAAGAGATACAGTGTTTCAGGTAGAGAGGAGAAAAGAAATGGGAAGTATGGAAGTGATGGATTTGAGAAAAAGAATCTTAACTAAGTTCCCCCACAGTGAGTGTGTGTGTGTGTGTGTGTGTGTGTGTGTGTGTTTCAGGTTCTTGTATCACCAAATCCATGTATTGCTTGATGATATTTGCTGGCCCAGGTGTTCCTTAAAGGATGAGTACACAGGAAATGGAAATGTGGGGAATGATGGGCTTGGGGAGATGCGGCATACTCATGGTGTAGTGGGAGGAAAACAAAACTGGCAGCTCGAAGAGCAGAGCTAGTACTCCAGCTCTGTCACCACTCCCTGTGTGACCTCATACGGTGCATGCCATCTTCCTCAATGAAAATTCCTGAGCTATGAAGTGGAGATAAACCAAAACCTGCCCACCTTCTGTCACAAGGCTCTTGTGAAGATATGAAAATGCTTTTGAACTGTAACATTCTGTGTAGCACTCATTATACAAACTATAATAATACAGTGAGGCTTATTTCTGGAGAAAGAAAGCAAGATCCTTGGGAACAGACTCCACATGGCCCAAGCTCAACATCTGAGACAACTTTTTTGGGGGGAGGGGATGGAACTGGAGTTTTGACACCTTATTCTCTCAAAAAGAATGGTCAGCTTTTTGGAACAACCGAAATGCTTGGAATTGGAGGATGGATATGGACGATGTGGTATTTTTACACAGTAGAGTACTATTTAGCCATGAAAAGGACAAATTTGAGGCTTTTATCGGTAAACAGATGCAACTAGAGACCTTACTCTTAAGTGAAGTAAATCAGACCCATGTATGCAAACATCGTATTGTCTCACTAGTGTGAGAACCTGAAAGAATAAATAAAATTTGAAAGGAACAATAGATACTATGAAATGGGAATAAACCTGTTCAAAAGAAAGGAACTACTAAGATGGGCAGAAGGGGATGGGGTGGGGGGCAAAGAAATATAGCTATGTATGGATGCAGGATGGCTTGGATAATTGTACTGTGTATTGCTGCTAGTCTATAGAAAGGAGCAGTTGGGGCTGGGGAGATAGCTTTGTGGCATAAGTGCCTGCCTGGCAAGTGTAAGATCGTGAGTTCAAACCTGGATCCCGGCAAAAAAAAAAAAAAAAAAAAAAAAGTTCAGAAAGGAGCAGTGAATGCTTTGCTTATTTTTATTTTTTCCCTCTTCTTAAATTCTTACAACTTTTTTTTCTTTTTCCAATTTTGCATGCAACTATGTAATCTAAACAACTAAGTTGAAGACAACACTATGCAATACAACGAATACTGTCAAGTTCATATTATTTTGTTTAGTGAAATTCTATATCACTTCTAATTTTTTATTGTTACTGTTTCATATCACATTTATAAAAAATGGTCAGCTTCATTTTTCTAAACTGTATTGCTTGACCTTTGGTGGAGGCAAAGAGAAAGGACTAGTATTAGAACACCAAAAAGGATTTGTGTGCAAAATTGGGATTTAAGGGAAGCATGATTGGGGCCCAGGAGAAAAACCATGGGCTAATATTCGGGGAACCTAACTAAGAGCTTATTTTCCATGCCATGTGAATCAAGGCAAGCTCACTTATTGAAGATTTACCAGATTAGTGTCTTATTCCAAATGAGCCCCTGTTTTAAAATATAGATGTAGTTTGAAACAGTTCTAAAAAGTCTGAAGAGTGCAATGAACTTTTTTTTTTTTTTTTTTTTAAACATCCTCCTGTTGGTCTGGGTTCTCTGAGGTTTTTGGCTGGCCCCTCCCTCATCCTAAGAGCTATCCACTTAAGAGTTACCATGAAGTTGCTCTAACTTTAAATTTAGACTTGGAAATGTTAAAAGCTGTGCAACCTGACCTGAATAGAAATGTGGTCACAAAGCGTAAAGGAAGTCAATGAAAACACGATTTTAATATTTTAGAAGCCATTTCCTCTGGTGCATTGGAAATTTAAATAGAACAGTAAGGGGCATGGGAATTGGAAGCAGAACATGAAACCTGCAGGGATGGAGAAGGCCAATGCCTGGGCCTGGCTTCTCTGTGCATCAGAAAAAAAGAATCATTAATAAACAGCTCAGGGAGGAAATACTCTTCTTGTTCTTTTTAATGTCAAGGAACAAAAACGAACTTGTTTAGCGGTGCAGGTGAAGTTTTGAAATCCAGCAATTTGGGCCTCACCACTGTGCTGCAAAACGTTTGGGTATTGTATCATTTCTTGGAAGATACTCGGAACCCTCTCGTTACTTCAAATCGCGTTCACGTCCACATCTGTTTCCCATTATAAATCTCTTGTGATTGGATCTTTTTCACTTCTGCTCATTTTCTTACTGTAAAACAATGAATATGTTTATTTAATTTTACTTCCCCTCCTTTCTTGCTTTTTCTTTTAGGTGTGGTATAAAACATAGTTTGTATAAAGTGTATTTACTACCCAGAAATGCCTAAATGGAGAAGAGTGATTCTTAATGATAAAAGATAAGTAAAATCACTTTTCCTTTGATTCAATAAATAGGCCTGTCACTTTGGTAGGTGAAAATATAGACTTAAGTTCTGACAAAATGTCAGCATACAACGTGGAGTAGTGGTCCGGGAAGGCTCCTGTTGAGTGGATCTTCCAGCAACAACGTGTTCTTCGTGCTTGGGATGCCTTTGTAGGGAAAGCCTTTCGCCCAGCTCTGCTCCCTTTCCGTGATTCATGGCCTGGTGTGTTGGCCTTGTGCTTTGAACTTGAAAAGCCCAGTGTAGATACAAAGCATATCATGATGGAGATGGTGGTGAGGATGCTAATGACGGAATGACAGATAAGTACCTTAGTGAAATGTGACTTGACATGCTTTAACAG
Organism: Myocastor coypus; assembly: GCA_004027025.1. Classification (NCBI taxonomy): domain Eukaryota; kingdom Metazoa; phylum Chordata; class Mammalia; order Rodentia; family Myocastoridae; genus Myocastor; species Myocastor coypus. The sequence continues at coordinate 72,972 of PVJA010004452.1, read as the reverse complement.
AATCCAATATATAGACATATAGATTTAAATTTTTTTTTGACACAAGGAAATGGTGTCTGAATTGATGCAGGAATTCACTAGGTTTGCCGTCAAGATGGCACATTGCTTTACTCCCCTTCATAATGATTCTCAGCTTTTCACACACATGGTACATGAATTATTGCTTCCCAGCTCTACATCTGTTTTCCCAACTCTTTTGCTGCTATTAACAACTGGAAAGAAAGAATCTATAAAACTATATAGCCTGTAGTTATCTCTGAACAGATGTAATTGGCCACATCTTAAAAAGAGTTCCTTCTTTTGAGTATATTGTGCAATCAAATGCTTCCTCCCTCCTCCTGACTTCCAATCAATTTGGGCCCTAAGGCTGGTGTAATCTATCGTTGACAGATACCTTTAATGAGACCGGCTTTGAGCATTCCTAGCGGAGGGACTATGGATTAGATTTTATCTTATTTCACATCTTGATTAATAATCTGGGAGGAGGCTTCAGTATGCTAATAGAATGAAATTTACAGTGTGGATGACGCTGACATTACAAAGGGAGAAGGAAGCTGAAAGCAGCCTGAGATCCCCAGGTGCCAGGGTCTTGTGCGAGCTGGCCCCACAGCACTGCTCTGCTGTGGTAAGGAGCGGGCTGGAGAAGGTTTGTGGAGGGATCCAGTGTCTCCAGCCTTTGCTGGTATCATCAGACTGGATCTGAAGGGCTGCAGCTTGCGTGTCAGCCCCGCATGGAGCTCTTTTGCAATGTGTTACTCACTGCTAGTTCATGCCAGCTTTGGGAAACTAATGAGAACCATAGGTTTTCCACATGAAGGAGGAAACTGGAACGGAGCAGTGCTCAAACAGATCTGGAGGCAGAACTTCCTTATGGGGTGGGCTGCTGGGAAGTGTTTTACGAACAGGCTTCACCATGGGCACATGTGGAAACCCCTTGCTCTGGCCACCTGGATCGATTCCCTTGACCTATCAAATTGCTTCAGAACCATTCTTCTGTTAGGTGGGGGAAATGCAATCCAAATCCTTCCCAACTGGAAGTGATCAACACAGCAAGACCTTTGTGTTGGGAAAATCTTCACTTGATGTTCTCGCTGGCCCCTGTGCCCATTATGTGGAGTTAGTGGAAACCGTGGATTTTGGCATCGCTTCCTTTGGTAATTGCTGTGGCTTCAATGTGTCCTCCATATTTCATGTGTTGAAAAGGTAAAACTCACTGCAGTAAGTGTGAAATAGCGGGACTTTCAGGACGTGTTTATGTGACAAGGGTTCTGTCCTCCATGTGAATGGCATATTTCCCTCATCTCAAGAGTGGCCTTCTTATACGGATGTGTTTGGCCCTCTTGCTCCGTCTTCCCTGCCCTCTTGCCTTCACCATTGGATGATACAGCGGGAAGGCCCCCACCAGATTCCACCCTGAGGTTGGACTTTCCAGCCCCCAGAACTGAGGTGAACAAACTTCTTTCCTTTATAAATTACCCAGTCTATAGTATTCTTGTAGAACAACAGAGAGTGGACTGACGCAGTGATATAAACACTTGCCCACAAGGTGTGAATGAACCTAGCTATCCTGACTTGTGTGAGGAGGACTGAGGGGCCAGGGGCCAGGCAACATGGGCCAGAGAAACACACAAGGCTTATTTATTCTCTGGTTCTTGCCTCTTGCTTCCTGGTGGCAATTTTCAATAAAGAAATACATTGTAATTTAGGATCAGGAGGGGAAATTGCTTCCTTTATTCATAGAATCAAAACATTGTTTTATTTCCTCCTGAACCTCAGGTCTGATGGGAAAGCTTGACTTACCTAAAACCATTAGGATGGAAATGAGCAGAGCCGGAACTGTGAATGGGCCTCGGCTTCTCCATCCACCTTACTCACTTCTATGGAATCCTTCCTTGTGTGTCCACTGTATTGTAGAGAAAGTAGAAGACTTCAGAGTGTTCTGGGGATGCTCTTGGATAGCACATGACTTGGGATTTTTAATATTTAGAGAGAGTCTTATGACATACCTTACATGGCTTATGGGGTGTGCAAAGTAGCAGAAGTGAACAAGTTCACTTTTGAACACTTGGCCCTTAGGAAGCATTGCTCTTGACATTTTCAGAGCTTCAGGGGATATCAACCTGTGGGCTTAGGGAAAGGTCCAGGGAAATAATTTGATTCTTGCAAGCTGCTTGGAAATTAACTGCCTATTTCAAGGCAATTGATATATCCCAGTTCCTTCGTTTTCCAAATACAGAAAACTTCCATAACATCTGGAAATGTGAGAATCAAAAAAAAATTACACAGTACTTCCCAATGAAACCATACTGTTGTGGCTTTCACATGAGCAGCTGATTAACAATTTCATTGCATTGTCATTGAAACTATCTGAAGCGAGGCCCTTCATATCAAAATGAGTTACTCTTTTGCATATTGGAAGATGAAAGAGGTAGACTATTAGAAACAGGAGAAGGGGAAAAGAATTTGTGAAGACATGTTCATTTTAGTTCCAGTGTAGCTTTACTTGTTTAGTCTATTTTTATTTTTAGTGGGGATTTATCCAGTGTAGCCTTTACTAAGTGACTGGCAGATTAGCACACACTTAGTGCTACTTATTCATTATAATATTTATTTGTGAACAAAAAAAGTGGTTGTAGAGTTTAAACTGTTCTGAAGGTTGTTTTCACACTTAGGAATGAATGGTGCTAGGCAACTATAAATGTAAATGTGATTATTTTTATTATCCTGGGTTTTAACTCCTAACTTCAAAGAATAGTGATGAGCGAGCGGTTCCTAACACCTAGCAGTTTATGACAGGGCTTGGAAATATAAAGTTTGATAGGTTCTAAGTAGGAAAAACATGTCTTTCCCAGGAAAATAGATTTGACCTTTTAAAAAGTTTTATTTTCTAATAAAATAGTGCTAGTACATGGGCTTTTCCCTAAAAAATATAACTTGCTTGAATTCTGAGGGTTTTCTAAATTGAAGAGCATGTAGCCTGCACGTAGAAAAATGAAAATCTGTATCTGAAGAGAGAAGTAAAGTAGTGGAAAAGGAAGTAAGGCAACAAGAAAATCAGGTTGAAATCAAAGGAGGGGTAAAAATGTCAATGGAAAAATAGGAGAGTCCAAATCTTCTTGAATATTTTATGGAGAGTGTTAGAGTGAGCTTGATCACCCAAAGGACACACCACAGGGATTAATGTTCGAAAATGAACAACAGATGTTGGATGTCAGCAGATAATATCCCAGTGGGTGAAGAGCATTTAGGGCAAAGGAAAGGAAAACACATTTTCAGGTGGTCTCTGTTACTTTGGGTAAATCTTTGATGAGGGATAAATTTCTTTTGCAGCTGTCAGAGATCACTGAAGCAGCACAATGGTTTTTCTAGCTAATGCTTAATCTTTTAAGCAAATATGGGAGGAAACTTGGTTAGGTAATGGTCATTTAGAGAACATCGGGCATGTATTGTCCCATGTCATTGCCTTATTTTGTCATAAACCCTTCCCTGAAGGAAATTGTCACTGAAGACAACACTCTAATTTACAAAGGCCTGTTAGCAAGTCGGCTTGGGTGGGAAGGGATTGTTGTTTCTCTCATCATGGGCACTTCCTCAAAAATGTCCTTCCTGGTCACAATATTTGTGAGATGTCTCTACCTTATTTTTCCTGACCATTTAGTCCTTTTTGGCACTGTGTTGTCCTCATAGATTTTATTATTCTCTGTAATATCTGTTTTCTTGATCATTATTTGTCTATCCTACCAGACTATAAACCTCATGAGGTTAGGAATGACCTTCGTTTTTTTTTTTTTTTTTTTTTTTTTCCACCACGGTAGCCCAGAGCCTGGAATAGTACCAGACTTTCTGCCCTGGGGGGAGCTTCCAACTGCACTACCATCCTATAATATTTCAGCTACAATATTATTGTAGAACTTGAGTGGAGGATAAATATATTGCTTCATTATGGTAAAAAAAAATGTAGAAGTCAGGAAGAAAAGAGAGATGACGTCCTCACTGTTTCTTGATTTGTAGATTGAGAAAATAGCATGGAGAGTCGTTGAGGGCGCACAGTCGCTGATCTAGATGGGGCCTTTAAGAAACTGGCAAGGAAGAAAAAGCGAGAAGTGAGACCCTGCACACACACACACACACACACACACAGACAGACAAACAGACACACACAGACACACACACAGAGACACACACACACACACACACACACACACACACACACACACACACAGCCCAAATAAACAAACACCTTAAAAGAAGAAACTGGCAAGAAAGGATAAGGCAGGCTGGAAATGCTGTCTTTACTTCAGATGAGCCTGCTGAGAATTAGATTAACCTACAAGCTCATTCCTAGCTCATTTCCTTCTCTCCCTTACCCACTGCTTCCAAATGAAAACATGGAGGGCTTGTATTCTGTTCTCAGAAATCATGACACTAACTTTTCTGCCAAAAAATAAACCTATTTATTTCATAGGATATAGTTTTTCTTTTCCTTTTTTTGACCAAAAGATGCCTAGCTGGTGTTGTGATTGGTGACATTCGGTGCATATTCTCTGTTCCCAGAGAAAGGTAATAGCTCTGTTTGGGACCTCTGGTATCTGGTTTTATCTCTTTGATTTGGGACATCTGTGGAAAGGGCAGAGACTTAGAAATTGACTTTGTTTACATTCGCTGAAAATGAGACTTGAAAATTTAATGATCATGCTTTAAAAATGATTGCTATCTTAAATTGTTGAGATTCTTTGGCAGAATACTTCACTGAACTCTGTTCTTCCCATTAGTTTAGTGAGCAGGGTTCTTGGAGTGTTCGATGGTAGTTAGTCCCATTTAGCAGTCAGATTGCGGACCGACTATTTGGTAGGCACTGAGGAAACAAAATTAATCCAAGATTGTTGTTATGGGGAGGGGGGCATACCCCTGAGATGGTGTAGTAAGAACAAACAGTGTACCATGTCCACTAACAGCAAAGAAGAGGTCCATTAGCTGTTATGAGAATAAGTTGAATAAAGACAAGGAGGAGGTGATCCAAGCCACTCATGTATTGCTTTTAAACAATAGTTACTTTTTGAGACCTCTCCTATGGCTTAAGCTCATGGAGGTACGAAGTGCAGGCACTGCTCAGTGGCCGTGTGCGGCGTGCTAGTGTGCTTGTGAGCTGATCTCAGGTTGGTGCGGGTTCAGTGATCATTGCGTTGTGCTTGTGGAAAGTCACAGTGCTTTAGCACAGGGATATCTCTGGGAGGTGAATCTAGTCTATATGTTTTCCTAAAAGCTCATCCTTTTGCAAGACCTATCCATTAACTGAGGACTTCAGAATGTGCAGATCCATTAACTGAGGATTACAAATATTTCTTTTGCTAAATTATAGTGATGAGAGGTTGTGATTGTTTTAATGTCTTCATTTGGAAAGGATATCCCTGAGGTTAACACATGCCACAGAAATATCACTGGAAATATAAATTAACTAAAATTACTAAAAAGTAAGATGGTAAAGGTTCATAGGTTAAAAAAAATCAGTCTGTAGTTATACATTGTACTATGGAACAGTATGTGAGTGTCACTTTTATAGTAACTTGAATTGTAACTTTTTAAAGAGTTTAATATACTTTTGATTTAAATTCAGTGTATAAAATTACATTCTTCAGTCTGGTTTAATCAGTTTTTAATCACTTTAAATCAGCTTCTCTGTCCTGAACTTGCAAAAAAAGATAACATAAAAATACTAGTAATAATGCCAACAATAGGTAGTTTACTTTCTTAATTTTATAAAGGGTTCAGAGGAGAAAGTAATAAGTCTTCCATTAAGAAGAAGGGTGGCTAAGACGCTGGAGCTGGGTGTATGTCCATGACCCCAGTGTTGTAGAGTTCCAGGAAATCACTCACTCACTTATCAAACATGGAGTGTGATACTGGGAAATACAGGTAAGAAGGGGTCTCAAAGTCCCTGCCTGTAAGGAGTTTATAGTCTTGTGGGGAATGAGACATGTGGAAGCAATTATGATATGATTTGGCCATGCTAAGATAGAGGCTCAAATAACATGCTACATGAGAACCTGCACTGAGTGATTATTGAAGACTTCCAGAGGAAGAATGCAGGCGGAATTGCTTGAGCATGAATTTTCTGAGTAAAATTAGGGGCTGAGAGTTGGGGTCTGAGTGGGAATTAGGTTTTGGGGTAGAGCTCTGTAGAGAGCCTGCTTTTTTCAGAGAATGAGTACTTCACTGTGGATGGAACATAGGGTGCTAGAGGTGATGTCAGAAGATGTGCAGGGGCTAGATCACAAGCGGATTCTTTTATGCCTTGATAATCAGCTTGGGTTTATCCAATAGGCAGGTAGCATCTTAGGAGGATGAAGCTAGCAAGCACCTTTAGTTTGCTTGTTTGTGAGAGTTTCACCCATATAGTAATGACAGACTTTGCAACAGAGCCAGAACAAAAGGAAGCCCTGGGCAATCTATCTACAGTGACAGTGACATGAGTGAAGGTGAATGAAATATTTAAGCATGGTTCAAAAGGAAAATAAAACAAAAGGTTGCAGATTTGGTGAATCTGGTGCTATAAAATACAGTGGACATAATTCTAACTTTAGATTAAGCTTCTAAATTGCTATTTACTAACCATTTGTTAATGCATCACTCAAGAAGCACTGTTTAAGCAGCAGCCCTGGCCCTCCATCTCTTCTGACGCAAGCATGCAGCATGAGCTCTGTGGCCCTTGTTGACAGGCGAGCTCTGCACACTCACAGCATGTTCACGCTGCCAGCACCAGCAGGCTGTTGTTTGCCAGCCTTTGCTGTCCTTTATGCTGCTGCTGCTTTGATTTAAAAAGTTTTCTTGAAATTACATCACGATTTCTGTTTGATCCATAGTATCCCAATTTGATGAACAAATAGATATGAATAATTATGCATTTCAGAATTGATTAAATGGGATAATGCCAGTTTTATGCTGGACAACTGGTAAAATGAAGCTTATAAGTAAGTGTAATTAATGTACATCCATTTTTTCATGTTTAATTCTGATATAGTCTTTCAGTAGACTTCCATCTAGAACACTCAAAAATGTGTCAGGATAGGTATGTTGGCTCTGTGGTAGAGCACTTTTCTAGCATGTGAGTTTCTGGGTTCAATCCCCTGTACTATAACATGCTCTAGTGTTGATATGGCGACTAGAGGGTTTGGAGACCTAAGATGGGTCTTAGGTCTCTTACCACCTTTGTGCAGTGGGAAGTCAGGAGAGCTTAACCAGAGGCCATGGCACTGGGAAGGCAGAGGAAGGAGGGAGGGAACATGGGATGTGTGTAGTGGCGATGGCTATGGGGATGAAGAAGGCATCTTGGACTGCACTGTACGCTCTCCCTTCAGCCCTGGGCAGATGAGGATGCCGCCTGCCAATGTAGAGAATACATGACAGGCAGATATGAGGGAATCTTAAGTAGTTTTCATTCTCTGAATAAAGATCAATGAAAGGATTTTGTGTTACACATTTCTCACATGCTTTAGTTTCCCATTTCCCAGACTTTGCACTGTTTCTTTCACAGGGAATGCTCTCATCATCCCCCTTCTGAAAATTCAAGAACTATACAAAGCCTTGTATCTTCCACCAGCCAAATGGAATCTGTCAGAGGTTCGCTCGCAGAGTTCCTCCCTTCCAAGAAGCAGTATAAGATAGATTTTACAAAGTGGGGTCTGGAATCAGAGCATATGGGCTTGGCTTTGACTTTTATTATGTTTTCAGTGTTTTATCTGTAAAAAAGGACTACTAATAGTTCCTACGTTGCAAGTTTATTTGTGGATTAAATGAGTTCATTCAGATAAAGAAATTGAAACAGTGCCAAGGGCCATGTGGGCAATGAATAAATGTTGGCAATTATTGGCATCTATCCTTAATATTAAGTCCTTCTTATACTGCATTGTAAATATCTGTCTTTGCAGCCAGTTGCCTCAAGGAATGGCAACTTACTGAGGGCAGGAATCATCTTCTTGACTTTTTTTTCAGTGCCAAGCATAGTGTCATACACACCACTGATACATTAACATTTTCCATACTATTGTTTTTGACTATGGAGCTTTCTTGTTTGAGTGACCAGTACATTTCAATCTATTTTTATCCTTAGATTTGAAGCATCAGGATGAATTTTAAACAGGGTTAGGGTTGATGGTTAAGAAAGGCTGTGACTCATATTTATGGTATTTTTTATTCTGAATTCTCGGTTAGGAAGGCAACCACCAATTATTTCATTTTTATGGTGGTATGTATAATCTTTTTTATGATTTGGTTTCCAGGAATGGTGAAAATTAAGGACTGTTTGTGATTTTTCCAAAGAACAGTAATATATATTATCTTGGATCTCATGATTTCTTAGTTTTTCTGTGTAGCTCCCTGATGCTTAACCGAGAAGGAGACTTGCTATCCAATTATCTATCCACACAATAATCATGTGGTCTAATAAGTCTGGGCCACATTTCCCCAGCTTAATGTGAGCATATCTGAGTCTTGTTTGCAGTTTGTGCCATAAATGTCTCCTAACTCCTTTGACTTTTATGTTTTCAGCTGCACTTTTCAGTTTCCTCTCAGCTTCTCTGCCTCTCTCATGCTGTCCCAATCCTTGAGTTGTGCTGGCTCAGGACTACAGTCTTAAGCCTCCATTAAGGTCCTTGGTGGTGTGACTACAAGGATTCAGGTGACTGTGCTTGGCTGTAGAGGCAGAAACTTTCTTGTGAGGTTCCAAGGAAGGCCACCTCAAGCAGCAGGGGAATCTGAGGATGAATTCAACCTGCAGCAGACTCAGAAGAACATAAAGACCCCTGGAGACCAGCAGAAAGGTATATGATGTCTACTAAGTTGGAGGAACTTAGTTGATCTGTCCAGCTTGGCCTAGCCCCTATAGATTTCAGAAACTTGTATTTTCATGGTCTCATCTTTGGCAAGAAGAAGCTTTTCTGGAGTTCAACCTGTGAAGGTGAGGGTGAGACCATGAACATGGGCATCCTGTGTCAGCGAGTTCCTTGATGCTCCAAGCATTCCTTCAGAAACTCCCCTTGCTATCTTTTAGTAATGCCATCATTACCTATAGGTGGCAAAATACTTTCTTTCTATTGTTGATAAAAATGTAGGTGAGGACAGAGTAAGTAGACTTCACCTTTGGGTCTAATTATAGACCACATGAAGTTTGGTCTGTTGACTTTTTTTTTTTTTTTTTTTTTTGTCTTTTTGAGACAGAGTCTCACTATGCAGTTCAGACTGGCCTTGTGCTCGTTTTTGTAGCCCAGGCTGGTCTCGAACTCACACAGATACTTCTGCCTCAGCCTCCCAAGTGCTGGGATTACAGGTGTGTGCCACCATGCCCAGCTTTGGTCTGTTGACTTTGTGGTGTCTCTTTTTGATGACTTTTCCATTTCTTCTTAGCCCTTGACTATTTGCAGGTGTAGTGGTTGGTTGACTGTGTCACCTTGAGAAGTTTAGAAGCTTAACTAAGTCAGCTGAGCAATTGTATACTAGAGGGTACAGGAGACCTAGCTTAGGGTGGCCCATTGCCCAGATTGCATACAGGAGAAATGGGGAAGGACAGAGTAGCTTTTGCTTTTCTCAGGAGCTGTAGTCTTTGCCTTCAGCTTGGACATCATCTCCTGGCTTCCAGCTCAGGCTCTTCAGCTTTCATCAAGACTCCTCAGCTTTGTAGTGCAGACTTTGGCTGCAGCATGGATCCTTTGGCCTTTCATGGTGATGTTTCGGCTTTCACATGCAGACCCTTCAGCTTTCTGAGGCAGAGCCAATGAAAGGCCAAAGGAAAAGCAAACTGCTTATATGGACTTGTACAGACACTATAGTGATCTCCAGACCTTGGACTGAATTTTGTCTGTCCATCATGCAGATACTTTCTGCATTCCTTCTCATCTAGCTCTGTGAGTGACCATCATAAGCTCATCCTTAAATTCTTATGCATTTGTATATCCTGTGTTATATCTATTTCTCTAGCATAACACTGACTGGTACAGATGGATAGTTGAGATCACCAAATAAATGACATAGAAATAAATTGAGTAGTATAATCTCTGAAGGGGGTATTTTCAGTACTTTTCTAGGAATATATATCAAGTTTTTATGCTTTCATTTAAATTCGTGGTGGTTCTCAACCTTTCTAATGTTGTGACCCCACAATATAGTTCCTCATGTTGCGGTGACCCCAAACCAAAAAATAATTTTGGTGGCTACTTCAGAACTGTAATTCCAAATAAATAACATTGTCTGATGGCTTTAGGCGACCCCTGTATTTTGGTTGTTCGATCCCCGCTGTAGTCACGACCCGCAGGTTGAGAACTGCTGCTTTAAAGGATATTTCAGGCTGGGAATATACCTCATTGACACAGTGCCTGCCTAGCAAATATGAGGCCCTGAGTTCAATTCCCAGTACCAACACTCAAACAAAATAAATTGGTGGGGGATGAAGAGTATGTCTTTAGATCTTTAAAAAATAAATTCATTTAAGAGTATGAATCACTTCATTTCTGTAGGATTTAAGGTTAATTTCACCTCGGGGCCTGGCAGGATGGCTCAGTGGTCTAAAGTGCCTGCTTAAGAAAGCTTAGGCGGCTGTAGGGACCATGGTTCGATCCCCGGCACCACATACTGCACCAGCCCTGCCCTGAGGGTAGGCTGAGCCGGCCATAAAAATAAATAAATAAACAAACAAAAGTTCTGAAACAAGAAAAATAAAATAAAATTTAAAAAAAGGTTAATTTCACCTGAAATAGTTCTATTATCACTTTAGGCTCAATAGATGCAACTGCTGTACCTCCTTCCCTTTTTTCTGTCATTTGGTATTTAGTTAGTGCTTACTGCAGGGTTCTAAGTGCTCTCTGAAGGAATTTGCATTATAGGAGGAAGGACAAGACATATACAAATTCTTAACGAAACAGAAGTGTGGTTAAGCACAGTAGTGAGTTAGGCCTCATGCAGGATAGATGATTCTTGGTTGGGCAGTGATAACAGTGATTAGTAACTTACAGAACAAATTTCAGAAAACAGTCGGGAAACATCAGAATGAGAATGGACGAAGTTGGAGAGGTGGAGTGAAGACAGAATCTGAAGCACCTTACTGGGATGAATACCCTCCGCAGCTGATTCTATGCTGCATCCGAGGCTACTGTCCTGAAATATGGCCAGAATTTGGACCCAGATCTATGTACGATAGGAAGGAATCATATGGACACATGGGCATAGCCAAAAGCAAAATCTGAAGCACCTTACTGGGATGAATACCCTCCGCAGCTGATTCTATGCTGCATCCGAGGCTACTGTCCTGAAATATGGCCAGAATTTGGACCCAGATCTATGTACGATAGGAAGGAATCATATGGACACATGGGCATAGCCAAAAGCATGGTCTCTCTTAATCATTTAACTGTTGGTCGCACAACCTACTGAACAGAGCAGCCTGGTTTGGGTGAAGACAGGGGGCAGGGTCAAGGAACATTGGACAGATATACCCGGAGATCTTATGTGTTCTCTATTTCTTGGCTTGTTGTAGATCAAGATGGCCATACTGGGGCAGGGAGATGCTAGCAACAAGGCAGGAGGTCATAGTAGAGATTCAAATGGGCTGATGCTTAGTCTAGAAAAGTCTAGAACCCAGATATACCTTTACTTTTATGCCTTTAAGCTTTGCCCCCATTTTTTCCATCATTGTTTCCTATCGATTTTTTTTTTTTCTGTCCTTTCCCTCATATTTATTGTTGTTGTTCTTGTATTTTATATTTGTTATTCTCCCCTGCCCTCTCCCCAGTATAGGAGCTCTTCCCCTTTCTGGTGTTGGCGTCCCTTCAGTCAGCTCCAGGGTACTTCTCACTTTGTTCTCCTCTTGCCCCTGGAGTGTGGAGCTTTCTTTGCTATCATACAAATGTGAAAGTGTAGTTCTGGTAACTTTCTGAGATGTTTTTGTTTCCTCTCATCCCAACCCAAAGTTTATGTTGACTCTTGACTTTGTTATTTAATGTTATTTTTAAAGAATTCTATCGTACACTTTAGATATACATAATGATGGCATGAATCACTGGGAATTTATGCCTGTACACATATATCTTGCTTTCTTTTCATATTTACAAAAGTCTTGTTTCCATGTTTCTTCTAGTTTCTTTTTTTCTTGTCATTTCCTTATTTCTCCCACTATATTCTCTTACTCATTTGAACATTTTATTCCCATTTCCAAATATCTGTTGTACGTTTTATCCTTATTCATACTTTTGGTTCCTCACACCACAAGAAAACAATGCAGTATTTAAATATATGTATCCATTTTGTGTCACTTAAGAGTTACGGTCTCAATGTGTATATCTATTTACCTAGAGATACCCTAAGTTTATCCTCCTTTATGGCATAATAGTACTTCATTGTATAAAAAAAGCACATTTTAAAAAATCTATTTATTAGTTCATGGGTGCTTGGATTATTTTCAAGATTCAGCTATTATAAATTATGCTGCTATAAACATTTGATATGATGCTTTAAAATTCCTTCAGGAAGATAACAAAGAAGGAAATAGCTGGGCCTAATGGAACCTCTAGGTTCAGTGTTTTGAGGAATCTTCACATTGATTTCCATAGTCGTTACACTAGTCTACATTCTCAGCAACACTGGGGAAGGGCCCTTTTCCCTACAGCTCCACCAGCATTTGTTATAGGTTGATTTCTTGGTGACAGGCATTCTTTCTGGAGTGAAATAGAATCTCAGTGTTGTTTTAATTTGTATCTCTCAAAAGACCAGTGATATTGAACATTTCTTCATGTATTAATTTGCCATTTGTACTTCTTCATCTGACAAGTACCTTCTTTTCAGATGCCCAGTTTTGGATTCAGTCTTATTTGACACATTTCATTAAAAAAAAAAATTCTGTATTCTAGATACTAATTGCCTGTCTGGGGAATAGCTTCCCAAGTTTATTTGCACACTGTGGGGTGTCTCTTTACTCTGTTGGTGGTTTTTATTGTTGTTGTTGTTTTTGTGCCAAAACTTTCTAGTAACAAGTGATATATTTCCATTTTTGGATATCTTCTTCAACCTCCTTTTTCAGAGTACTATTATTTGCAGTGTCGAGGTCTTTTACTTCCTTCCTTAGATTCATTCCTAGGTATTTCATTTTTTGGGATACTATTTAAAACATTTATTCACTTTAATGAGAAAAAAAGGTAAAATAGCCATGTAACAGTTTCAAAAAAGGTTAGTAGGACGTTTGCAATAATTAATACATTACATGTTGTTGTCTTTGTAGTAGTTATTCAGAGGATAAGATGCAGACATGGTATCTTATCTAAACAATATTAGTGCACACTTTTATTCTCAGTGAACTAAGAGAAAGTAGTATATCTATCCTAACATACATATACCTTCCCTTCCTTTTTTCACAAAAAACACTTTTGTGAAGTTAGTGATGCATGACACCAGGTTGCCTAGCAACTGATAGCAGCTGACCTTAACCAGACAGAATGTTCGTCTCAGGAGTGAGGTAGCTTGCTTGCTTTATACACTGGGCCAAGTCCCATCAACATATATTTGATCAATTTTCTAGCTTGATGGCTCCCAACATATCCCCCTTTTTTCACTTTATTTTTCAGAGATGGATGTTCCATTGCTGTTAGAGAAACTGTATTTGGAGAAGTCTTAAAAAGGACCTTTTCATACTTGAAGCCAGTCTAAAGATAGTCAGTACTTGAATTCAGCAATATAGTGTAATAGTCCATAATAGTAGCAGGTTATCAGCAAAATTGGCAATTGTCAGAAGTTGTTGACTTGAGCCTTTTATAACTCAGCATATTAATATTGCATTACTTTTTATACCTCATGGTTATACTTTTCTGTTGGATGGTTAAGACCAAGTTAAAGCAAGACCTATATAACTAAAAATGTAACTTTTGTATCTGATGAAGTCAGTCAAATCCCCTCAGGATTTACACTGGAACCATATATAGCACCTTGTAGATCTTTTGTTGGTATCAGTCATCTGGATGAGTCATGGCCGTTGCTTGATCAATTTGCTCTCTGTGAAAGCCTGAGAGAAATCTTTCTTTCTAAGTGACACTCCTTGGGCACACTATACATCGTCAGTCACTTTCCTCTGTGGTCCTATAATCTCCTTGACCAGAAAATTTGGGACATCACTGAATTATAGGTTGTCACAGCACAGGTTCTCTTATGTCCTGAATTCTCACTGACCTTGAGGTGTTATGGCCAAAATACTGGCTATCCTTGTAGCCCCTCTATTTCTCTAATTTTTTATCAGTAAACTTTAGTTGTTAAAAATGTGATACTATTTTGAAAGGTGTTGCTTCTCCATTCCTCTCTCAGTGAGTTTGTTCTTTAGCTATAGGAAAGCTACTGATTTTTTAAGTACTAGCTTTGCATCCAGCCATATTACTGAATTTGGTTATTAAATCTAGAAGTCATTTGATGGAGTTTCTGGCATCTTCTGTGTAGAATATTATGTATCACAAATAATAATTTAACTTCTTCCTTTTGTATCCTTATTCCATTTATTTCTTTCTGTTAACTAATTGTTCTGGCTAATGTTTCAAAATGTTAAGTATATTAAATAAAAGTGGTGATAATGATCATCCTTGTCTTGTTGTTGATTTTAGAGGGGAAGCCTTCAGTTTTTGACCATTTAGTAGGATGTTGGCTATTGATTTTTCCTAAATGGTTTTTATTGGATTGAGGTCAGGCCATCTATTTTGATTTTCTATAGGTTTTTTTAATGAATGTGTGCTGGACTTTGTCAAATGATTTTTCCTGTGTCTGTTGAGATGCTCATATATATTTTGTCTTGGTTATGTTGATATGATGTATTGTATTTATTGATTTGCATATGTTGAACCACCCCTGCATCCCTGGGATGGATCCTGCTTGGTCTTGTTGTATAATCTTCTTTATGATTTGCTGAATTCTGTTTGCTAATGTTGTATTAAGAATTTTGTGCCTAGTCTTCCATCAACCTCTGCTGCTGCATCTGCCACTGCTACCTTGTGGAAAGAGAGGAAGTAGGAGAGGAGCCCACATCACCTGTCACCCACATCTTCCTACTACACCCCTCCAAAGTCTAAAATGTTTGCCTGCTGCAAGGTCGCCTATGCCCCTGCTGTGATCTAAGCTGGAACCAGAGTAGCATACAGACCAATTTCCTCATCAGTGTTGTCTCAACCAGAGGCTGAGACTGGAGAGGGCTCTACAATATTTAATGAGGCCCAGAATGGTGTGTGTCAGCTAATCTAAAGGGAGTTTCAGACTAGAACAATCAGCAGAGACAGTGATACTGCTGCCAGATTTATTGGTGCAGGTCCTGCAACAGTAGATGTGGCTGGCTCTGGTGCTGGTATTGGAACAGTCTTTGACAGCTTTATTATTAGTTATGGCATAAACCCTTCGCTGATGTAGCAGCTATTCTCATATGCTATCCAGGGATTTGCCTTGTCTGAATCTGTGGGTCTCTTTTGTTTGATGGTTACTTTCTTGATCTTGTTTGCCGAATAACAGAAATTACTGCTTGAAATGTTGGCATGCATAGTAATTATGGGTATAATTCTGTGTATTTTACTGTGACTTTGAAAACTGTAGTTCTGGTGTCATGAAAATGTACATTATTTCCAAAGTCATTTCATTAAAGATAAAAACTTTAAAAAAAAAAAGAATTTTGTGCCTCTGTTCTTATGTTCTTTAGGACGAATATCTTGAAGTTATTATTTTTTTTAGTTGGTTCCTTCTCTCATTTTGATATCAGGATAATGTCTGCCTCCAGAAACAATTATGGAAATATAGCTTCCTTTTCAACTTTGTTAAAGAGTTTTAGTAGTGGACTTAGGCCATCTCTAAATTTCTTCTAAAATTGAGCAGTGAACCCATCAGGACCTGGTCTTTCTTTGTTGGTAGATATTTAATTACATCTTCAATTCCTTTGACTGCTATTGGGTTATTTAGAAATTTTATATTATCTCAATTTGCCTTTGATAATTCATATGTATGTAGGAATCTGTCCATTTTTTCTTTGTTCTCCATCTGACTAGAATACAGGCTCTTTTTTGTTTTGTGGTCCTGGGGATTGAACTCAGAACTTTGTGCTCCCCAGGCAGGTGTTTATGTCACTGAGCTATCTCTCTAGTCCTAGAATGTAAGTTCTCAAAGAAGCTGGGCCAAGATTTCTGGATTTCTGCATGATCTTTTGTGATTTCACTCTTTTCTTTCCTAATTACAGAGATTTGAGATTTTTCTTTACTTTTAAAAATTATTTATTTATTTATTTTGTAGTGAGTGTCTCTATCCATCTTGGACTCATAGTGATTCTTCTGTCTCAGCCTTCCCAGTGCTGGGATTACAGGTGTGCAACAGCATACCCAGCACAGTACACCTGGTGGCCAGCACAGCACACCTGGCATTCCGGGGCTGGCATGGCATGCAGTATCAAGATTTGAACCTGGGTCATTAGGTTTGCTAGGCATGCATCCTATAAATTCTGTTATGTTATATTGGCAGCATTGTTTAATTGTGGATATTGTTTGATTTCTTCTTTAAGTGACCCATTGCCTGTTCATGTGGTGTTATTTAATTTTCATGTGATTATGAAGAACTTGTGGTTTCTTTTGCCATTGATTTCCAATTTTATCACACTATGGTCTGATAATATACAGGGAATATTTTCAATTTCTTTGTATTTACTTAAGGATATTCAATGAGCGAGTAGGTAGTATATTTTAGAGAATTTCTGTGTGCAGTTGAGAAGAATTGGCATTTTGACACTGGGTAGTAGAAAGCTATAGACATATATTAAGTCCATTTGCTCAAATGTTTGGTTCAGTTCTGATTTTTTTTTGTCACTGCTTTTCTAGTTGATCTGTCTATGTATGACAGTGAGATATTGAGGACCTCATATTGCAATTAGTGTTTATTTGATTTTTCATGTCCATTAATATTTGCTTTATGTAGTTGTGTGCAGTTGTATTTGATGCATATATAATTATTATCTCTTCCTCTTTGATTATTTGCTTCAGAAGGATGTAGTGACCTTTTCTGTCCCTCTTGATCAGTCTTGGCTTGAAATGCATCTTTCTGCAACTAGAATGTATATCTCTACTTCTTTCCAGGTTTCTGTTTTGTGGAGTACTGTTTTCCATCCTTTAACTTCCAGCCTGTGATTTTTAAAATTAAACATGTTTCTTTTATATAGTATATTATTTGATCCTTTTTCTTAATCTATTCTGTCAGCCTGATTCTTTTGAGGCCATTTACATTGACAATTATAACTGGTACATATTGACTTATCATTGTCATTTATTTTCCTATTGCTGGCTCCCTTCCCTGTCCTCCGCTCTGTTTAATTGTTTGCCTGCTTTGTGGATTCATTCTTTTGGGGTTGAGTTGCAATCTTTGTTCTTTTTCTAGAATTCCTTCAGAACATTTTTGTTGTGTTGGTTTGGTGTTTATGAATTTCCTCATGTGGTCTTCGTCATGTAAGTATGTTATTTCCTCATCAATTTTGAAAGATAGTTTTTTAGAGTATATCAATCTGGGTTGTAAGGATGTTTTTTTTTTAAGGGTTTGAAATAACTTAAGTCCAAACTCTCCTTGACTTGAGGGTTTGTGTTGAGAAGTCTGCTGTCATTCTGGTAGGATTGCCTTTAGAGGTGTTTTGTTTCTTTTCTCTGACATCTCTGTGTCTGTTTGTCTGTCTGTCTGTTGTCTTTTTGAGACAGGATTTCATGATGCAGTTCAGGTTGGCCTTGAACTTACTTTGTAGCCCAGGCTGGCCTTGAACTTGCATTGGTCCTCTTGCCTAAGCCTTCTGAGTGCTGGGATTATAGGTGTGTGATATCATGCCTGGCTCTAACAACTTTTTTTTTTTTTTTTTTTTTTTTTTTTTTTTTTTTTTTTTGTCTTTTTTGAGACAGAGTCTCACTATGCGGTTCAGGCTGGCCTTGTGCTCGTTTTTTGTGCTGGGATTACAGGTGTGCGCCACCACTCCCGGTGTCTAACAACTTTTTATATTCTCTTCTTATGTAGAACTTCTGGAATCTTGACTACTACATGCCTTGGGGTAATATTTTTCGGATCAGGGCTAATTGGTGCTGTGTATCCCTCTTTAATCTATCTGAAAAATTCTTTTTCCCTGCTATGGTTGTTTTCTGTCATTATTCTGAGAACAGTTTTTTTTTTTTTTTTTCTGTATTTAGTTCAGGGTGTACAGGGTCTTACTACATAGATCAGACTCAGAGTGGTTCTCCTGTTTCAGCCTCCTAAGTGCTGGTATTATAGGTACACACCACCACACCCACTTTCAAGTGCAATCTCAGGGCTCCCTTGGGGTGGGACCAGCACGGCTTGATGGAGATGGAATCCCAGCCACTGTGCTCTGCCTAAACAGGTGCTTCAGTCCACTGAGCTATCTGGCCAGCCCTGAGAACAAGGTTTTTAAATGTTGTTTGTGGTCTCTTTTGAATTTTTATTGACTCCAGTAAATCTTATATATTATATTATTCTTATAATATAATATCTTACATCATTCTTTGTATCATCTAGCAGCTGTTGGATTAAATTTTTGTGGTCTCTTACTATTTTTAAGAAATCTTTATTTGCATAGTTGCTAACTGAAGTCTTGTTTTCTAAGTCTGATATTTTATCTTCACACTAGCTCTTTCTGGTATAATTCAATGGAAAATTTAATCTCCTGGATATCAGTTTGAATCTGTTTTGTGGATTCTATTTCTTTACTATGTTGGGTGTTTATGGTTTCTATCATTTCTCTACACTCCTATATTTTATTTTTCAATTTGTATCCACTCTAAAGTTACTAACCATGTTCTTCATTATGGTTACCATCTCTGTAGTCATCTGATAAATTATTTCTGGTTTGATTTTTTTTTTTTTTTTTGAGACAAAGTGTTGTTTAGTAGTTCAGGCTGGGTTTGCACTTGCTACATGGTCCAGGCTGGCCTTGGGCTAATGGTAATACTCCTGCCTCAGCTTTCCTAGTTCTGAGATTACAGTTGCGTGTCACTAATTTTTTTTTTCCTAAAGTCTCATTTAACTGCTTTATCACTCTGACTGTCACCACTTCCAAGAGTCCAGAGTGGTGGCTCTCTTATTCTTTTTCTTTGCTATCTCCTGTATTTGCCTTTGATAAACTGGAAGGCTGGGGCTGCTGCTTGTGTGTGTGCCTTCTCATTTTGTATTTTAGTTTAATTTCTGGGTTGATGCTTATAATTTTATCCCAACAAATGCCTTTATTGCTAGCATTAAGAACTCTTAGGAAATGACTACTTTTCAGAGATGTCCTCCCAGTATATTTTGCTTTTGAGTTTTGATTCTTTTGTGAGATCCTACTTCTTCGATTTATTGGGGTTAAAATGTTGCTGCTGAGCTGGCCAAATAACTGCGGATTAAGGTGCCTACAAGCAGGTGCAGGAACTGGGGATTCGATTCCCCTGCCTGCCATGCTGACCCTGCCTGCAGGGCATGCTGAGATGGCAATTGAGACTGGGTGTGGTGGTGCACATCTATAATCCCAGCTCTTGGAAGGCTGTGAACAGGCAGATCACTACAAGTCCAATCTAGTAGTGAATCCCAGCATACTCTGTAGACCCTTCCCTAAAATTTAAAAAAAAAATGTTGCTGCCTATTTTACCTAACCCTGGGTTCTATGGCACTGCCCTGTAGTATTGTTTATGACCCTTAGCCAACCTCAGTCTTGGTATAACAGGAAGAACAATTAAGTCACCTTAGCAGAAGTAGTACCCTCAGCAAAAACAATATCATAACATACAGCCTAGAAAATGACAAACTGTAGTAACCATTACTTTGCCACCTTTAATCATACAACTAGATTTGTAATTATATAAAAAATCTAAAACACACTAGAAAATTGTATAGAGTAAGTATGCTCCGAATATGGTGACTTTATCCTCAGGGAGAAAGCAACTCTTGCCACCTGCTTCTTCTGCACTGAGGTTTCTCTCTTTGCTCTCTCTGTGGGCTTCAATTCTCACATCATGTCCTTGCAGGATCCTGGGGGAACAATTCCCCCTTTTTCTCTTTCTCATGTTACTGTGTTCCAGTGTGGGGACACCAAATCTTAGAGAGGTCATTTGTCTGCTGTTTACTACTCTACCTTCTTCCCCAAAGTCTCGGCTCTTGATGGTAGTCTCTGATGTGGTCTTATATTATTTATCTAGTTACTGTCTGTGATGTGGTCTTAGACTGTACTTATTGATTTCTGTCTTAGTTACTCTTTTCTCGTTGCTGGGACAAACACCTGACACTCAAAATGAGGCAAGGAAAGGTTTATTTAGCTCACAGTTACTGGAGCTTTCAGTCCACATGCAGCTGGCTCCAAGGCAGAGAGATACATGGCAGAAAACAACCTTTAATGGTGGCTGGTAAAGAGCAAGAGTGCAGGAGACAGCTAGCAGCAGCTCAAGCAGCTAACTTCTCTTCCTACCTTACATTGAAATGCAAATCTCCTGCCCAGGGAAGGTGCAGCACCCATTTCCACAATAATCAATTACAAATTCCAGAAGCTGCCCCATGAGTGCATGAGGCTTTGGGAGGACACCTATGCACAAACCATAACAGGGGGAAACAGTGAGAAAGCAAATAGTAAACATGCCCGTCTTGATAACAACATAATGTGTGTTCTACTGAGTGCTCATTGTAATTTACAAAAATAAAAAAGGATAACCACCAGATCTCCCCATCCTTCCCAGCTATGCTTTGGAGTCTGGAAGAGAAACATTTTAAATATAAAGAAGCCAAGGCATAGAGAATAAGTCTACTATTCTAAAGATTCCAGCCATATACAAATTTATGAATATTTTTTAGGAAGGGAGAAAAAAATCAAATCTCTCCCTAAAACACAGGGCTATTCACACAGATTAAGTGGATATATAATGGCAGAAAATACGGGCAGGAACCAAAGCTTCTATCACAAAGAAAAGACTCTCCCAGTTCTCCACTTGGTATTTAAAAATAGGAGAGAAAGCGGCATAGCTTGAATCTGAGATAATGCTTGCCGTTTTGTGAATGCCCTTGCAGTGCATTGCCTTCGAAACAAATTGGCCCTCTTCTACAAAGGTTTCTTTTTGTACTCTCACAAACTCATTTTTAATGGCTTCTGTGCCATCAGCGGTGCCCCTGAGCTGTAATGAAGCACTGTGCAAGTCACCACACACAAGTCAGAAATGAATCTCATAGAGAGAAAAGCACTGGAACACTAATAGGTTTTAATCCAAGGTAAGCAAACCTATTGAGCCACTACCATGTGCTTTGTAAAAATCTAAATATCATGAAATTTTCAGCAGGTTTCCCTTGCCTGCAAATCAGTCCTGGTGGAGAGATAGCCGAATAGGGATCAGAAGAGAAAAATCTCCAATGCACATAACTGCCCAGGAGCGCACCTTGAGGAGTTTACAAGCACCATCCAGGCAAAACAAAGAAATAATTGATGGCACGCAAGGGAAGGCGGCTGCTGTGGGCCAGCATCTGAAAAGCTGTAAGTGTGGCAGGCATCTTGCAAGACGTTTGATCCTGTCTTCAATATCTGGGGTGAAGAAGGGGCTTTTGAGATCTGAGGGGCTCTGTTACATGGCTTTTCCCCTCGGGTTTGTGTGGAAGTAAGAAAAGCAGAATATCTACATTTAGTTTATGGCCCTGACCCTAGGCCATGTACTGAGGTTTAATTGCTAAAAGCCCAATTTAAAACTTCATTTTGCACATTACCCTAGCAGCTTTTGATAAATGCTTCGCCATTCAGAAAATAATAATCTCTGAATAGAACAAACCAGTTTATAAACTGGTGAGATTTTCTGAACATCTAGGGGCTGGGAGGTGCATTTTAAATTTTTCTCTACTGAGTGGGTGACATGGACTCAAGATCCCACCCTCAGGGTCGTGGGGACAAAGCTCAAGGCTCTGCTTTAAAGGTCCCTGTAGCTGCATTAATTGCCACAGTGACTATGGAGGATGCTCCTACCACTTAACACTGAATATCTTCCTCATGATATGCAAACTATGTCATTAGTCAAAACAACAGACTCAGTTAAGCCAAGGAAAATCTAAAATTCAGCTGTGTTTTCAAGTTTGCACTGAGACATCTTTGCAAAACTTACTGTAGGTAAGGTATTGTTGCAAAGTCTGGCTTTAATATCCTAAGACTGTAATACAGGTCCTTTTATCACACCTATTTTATTTTGTTTTGAGAAAGGGTCCCACTATAAAGCACAGGTTGGCCTTGAACTCACAGCAAACCTACTGCCTCGGTCTCTTGGGTGCTGGTATTATACACATGCATTACCTCGCCCAGCATCACATCTATTTTAAATGATGGGACAAAGGCATAGGGAGGTTCAGTAATGTGTCCAAGGCCACACATCCAGAGGAGGCATAAGTATAATTTGAGTCCAGGGATCTGTCACTGGAGCAATTCTGTGTTCCTAGCCATTCTGCTTCACTTCTCCTCTGCTCAATACCAAATTACAGAAAGAGTACAGCTCTTATGTTGCATTTTTTTTCTTTCCCAAACCTATAATAATCTGTACCTGCTCATGGAAATGATCCAATGAATTAGAAAAAGTTTTCTCACTCAGTTGGACTGTTCCTCTACAGAAACTCTCTCCCCAGATTTACCATCCTTTATATAATAGGGGTGTTGTTCTTACCAATATGTTATGAAAATTGAAGCTACAGATTAGTCTTAGGGCATAGGCAGGAGTTTTGCTATCCTGGACCTAAGCAGTAGTTGGGAGATAGCATAATACAGTGTTGACTTGGGATTGTCACTGAGTCTCAGTGGAAGTGCCCCATATTGTTGCTTTAGAAAGCAGAGGAAATAGAGGAAGAGAGGATCAAGATAGGACTGAGGGCCAAGTGTGGCGGCACATGCCTATAATCTCAGCACTCAGGAGGCTGAGGCAGAGGATTCCTATGAGTTTGAGATGAGCCTGGGCTATGTACAAGGTAAGTTAAAGGCCCTCCTGGACTGCATTATATGAGCCTGTCTCAAAACCAAACAAAACAAGAGAAAATTGAAGCATAGCGTAATTCTCTTTACACTCTAATGTGATTTGAATTTCCCAGAGATTTTGTCTGGGTGGGGCAGGAGATTTGGCTTGTCTGACAAATGCCTAGGGATTGCCAATGCTGTTGGTCCAAAGATCTTATTTTGATGGCAAGAATCATTATTACCAAAGAGTTGATTGTAAGTGTAGTCTTGGGTTCTATCCAAGACCTACCAAATCAGAATCTTTGTTTTAGCACTGTCCTGGTAATTTATATGCACTTCATTTGGTTGGCAATACAAGTCTAGAATATTCTTCAGACCACAAGGATAAATCAGTAAACACACCTGCAAGTGAACTGGCTATGGTGAGAAGGAAGACAGACTTGCTTTAGGTTCTTGTTACGAGTAACATTCAAGTCTTTCACTTTGTGATCACTTCAATTGCTGCAAAACTCCCGAGAGTGCCCCTTTCAAAGTTCATTTGTTATAGGCTTCACAATCTTTTCATTTTAGAGAAGCTATTCAATGAGAGTTACTCTTCCTTTCAGATATGGCTATAATCCAAATATCTGGACATTTATTATTTAGAAGAATAACAATCAACATCTCTATTCTGTATTTCTGCCAACATCGCTGTTTCTGAGTGACAGATCCTAAGTTCTGAGTTGCCTGCAGATTTCACACTGTGGATAACCACTATAGTATTCCACTTAGAAATGCCCTGGGGGTGGCGCCCAACATTGATGCTTCCAGTATCTGTGCCTAGACTTTCTGGAGAGTAAAGAAATGTGAATTTACTCTCTCTCAACATGACTACTTGCTGTTCCAGCTCGTAGAAGTTGGGACAGGTTTGAGAAAGTGAGTCCAGGTAGTCTGAGGAGCAAGGAGCAAAGAAAAATAGACTGAGAACTCATCCCAGATAGGTGGAGGGGAGGCAGGAGAAACAGCCACTCTGAGGCTTGTTTGTTCCACTGAATTCACTTACCAAATACAAATTTAAAGTTTAGGCAATTATAAGAATTTCAGGATAGCATCAGTAGACTGTTAATCCCCCAAGGGGGCTCCTTCTAAGCATGAGGCCCTACTTGAGTGAACTGGTCTTGTGTCTGTGAAGCCAGCCTGGCTCCTGAGGTCTGGGGTTTTTGGATTTTGGAAATATATTGAGAGTTGCTGTGTTGAGTCTACATGAAAAACTATGTGTATGCTGATCAGATAGTATAATGCAATGGTTCTCAAAGCATGGGTCTGATCCAGCAGCACCCACAGTACATTAGGACTTGCTAGAAAGACAAAGTCTACATATGGAAACAGTCTCTCACAGAAGAATCCAGCAGCCTGTGGTCCTAGGAAGCTCTACTGGTAATTCTCCAGTACACTAACGTTTAAAAGTTTAAAAATCACTGATCTAATTGTTCTGATGCTTTTGTCAGGGCAAGAGCTTTTTTTAAAAAAAATTCTTATAAAACACAATATATCTAAAATCCTACAGAGTTCCTGGCAATTATTTGGAGATGATGTCTAAATAAATAAATAAATAAATAAATAAATAAATAAAATAAATAAAATAAATAAAATAAAATAAACAATGGAGTATCTAAGTATTCCCTGATTTTGCATGTTTTCCTCCAGTGAGAAAATCTGTTGCCGCAGTGGCCGAGTGGGAAACTTGAGTGCTTGGTGGACACAGGCATTGAGTAAATTAGAGGAAAGGTCACTTTGCATTGCCCCCTGTCAGTTCATAACGATTTTCCTAGTGGTGAGATCCCAAAGGAATTATTTACCATTTCCTTCCCATTGGGAGTTACATCTTTGGTTGTAAAGTGGAGATAATAATAATGATATCTACTCTATTGGGTCCTTGGTTGACGTAGTAAGGGGGAGTTCTTATCATAAGATCTGAATATGGTCAGAATTTAATAAAAAGTAGCTATTATTTAGGGCCTAAAATTATTGCATATTGAATAGTTTTATGATGCAGTTATGTGTTTGAATTTGATTGGCATGGATGATTATTTGTTATAAATTAAAATATACCACTACCAGAAAGGTAAATAGAACACAGGCAGTCTTATAAGTTTAACAACTATTTGGACTTCTGACCAAGGCATGCTGTTTGGATTTATGTCTTACAGGCAGACTTGTGACACACAACATGAGTGAGTGACAACATGATCTTATGGCGTGATCTTATACTATATAGTACAGGACCAAGGTTTTATGTTCTGTATACACTACAGTACTGCATATAAGAATCATACAAATAAAAGCAAAGTCATCAAGCTGGAGTTTCCTTTGATTATTTCTTTGCTTTGAATATCATAATGTATACACTATGTACAGTTCCTTACTTGGTAACCAATTCATTTAACAACCTAGTTGCAGGAACAGAACATGATCCTCAGACAAGCATTGTCTGTAGTACTGTAGGTAGATGACTCCCAGTGTTCTGTTAGAGGGCCTCCTTTTCTTCTTAGAGGGTTTACAGACCTTCCACCTGGTCTCCTGGTGGTATAAGTTATCTTTCCTGAAGGAATGGAAGATTATTGGCTTCAGTGCCTTAGCTTGCTCTGTCCTGGGGACATATTTTCTTAATCAGTGATCTTAAAAGTTAAAGATTCTCTAGCTGGGCGTGGTGGCTCACGCCTGTAATCCCAGCACTTGGGAGGCTGAGGCAGGAGGATTGGTATGAGTTCAAGACCAGCCTGGGCTACAAAAGTGTGCTCAAGGCCAGCCTGAACTGCATAGCGAGACCCTGTCTCAAAAAGACAAAAAAAAAAAAAAAAAAAAAAAAAGAAGTTAAAGATTCTCTTCAGCAAATACGTGCTAGACAGATCCATTTTTTCTCTGAGCAGGGACAAAGACTTGCTTGAAGACTGGTGTTGAGGAGGATGGTTGTATATTGATCTGCTGCCTGCTACTTGCTCCATAATCACATCAGGAAGAAGGGAATTAGCCCTACTCAGCTATGTGAGCCTTTCTTTGTGTTTGGGTCTAAAAACCAACTCCAGGCAACGTGTATCCTCCTTATTGAATAATAAATGAAGATCAAGGTCTGTTTGGTTCCAAATATAAGCCAATTTGAGTGTGAGTTAAATATCAAGGCCAGTAGGCATTTTCTGCTAATACACGCTACTTTTCAATTAAAAATCAGCAAAATAAAAGCAAGAAAAACAACTCAAAGCACCAAGGATTTAAGAGTAAAGGAATGGTTTTGCTAGGGCTGTTCATAGTGGGGGCTGGGATGCTGTCAGTGTGCAGAACTTTCTGCTAAAGGCTGAGAGCAGGCACAGCCCAACTACGCCTCGTATCGATTCCCCTCTCACTGACTTAGTATGAGGCCTCTTGGCATTTCTTCCCTACTTCTAGCAGCTGAGCTTTGGCCCCAAAGGGCTTTATTTAATGAAAACTTGAGGCTTGTATGCATAGAAGGCTGCCCCCCAGAGTTGAAGTTGTAGGTTTCCCCATGGAGAAAATATCAAGTCACGTGCAGAAACTGTCCACGAAAGATGCTGATGGTACGAATTCTCCATCAAAGCATTTGTTTTAAAGAAAAAAAAAAATTAGAACAACAACCTTCAAGTGACTATGGAAAGTTAACTGAAGCTTTTATTACTGAAAGATAAAGTGCTTACATGAAATATGTACTAAAGTTGTGCTTGCAAAGTCTATCTGAAAAGGAGGGAGCCAGGCACACAATTCACAATAGGATTTTGGAGAAATCTGTACAGCAGTGTATTAAAGTTATAGATAACTGTGGCCTTTGGGGAGACTTAAATGGGGATGTGGTTTAAATATTAACTTTTATTTTAGAACACTTTTAGATTTATAGAAAAATTGTGATGATAGCACAGAGAAAACCCATATACCCTGTTTTCAGCTTTCCATATTTATAACTTCTTACATGACTATGGCTCCCTTGTCCCAACTAATAAACTAATATGTAGAACTTACTAATGAAAAGACCTGTTTCGTTCAGATCTCCATAGTTTTCACCTAATATTCTTTGCTTTAGGTTCCTATTCATATTACTTTAGGCTTCTCTGGACTGTGATACTTCCCTAAACTTTTCTTCTCTCGAGGCCCTTAACAACCTTTAGTACTGATCTGGTAGTTAAAAACATCCTTCCACTGAGGTTTCAGAATTTCTCTCATACATTTCTCATTGATCTGGGTTACATGTTTTTGAGAGAAAGTATGCGTATGTGGTACACAATGTACACAATGTTTCATTTCAAGCATGCATCATGCCCATGTAACTTGTGACTATTAATGTAAGAAGAGTATTTTAAACAGAAGAACTGAATTGAGTTGGAGCTGGTATGGTGAGCTGGGGATCAGGACAATCTTACCTCTTACTGTGGGTCATTCCAGTGCAAAGTAAAAGGGTGTGTTAACAGATCACTGTTATTAATGAACCATAGCAGTATGTATTGGATAATGATTTTACCAAGGAAAACATTTTGCATCTCACAGAAGAAGAAATGGTTAAAGGTAAAAGGGAAAGCAGGAGGGTATGGAACACATTTGATCCACTGGCAAACTGAGTGCGAGTTCTCCACTGGTTTTCACAGAGACAAGACATAAAAAGAATTGGCCGTTGTGTGCAAGGAATCTTGAAACTGAAAGTCTAATACTAAGACTTGGCCTATTAAAAAACGAATAGGTCAGTAATAGTTTGAGGAGTTTTCAAAGGAGTTGTCATTTGTCCATGGTATAGATTTTTAGTACTGATCTGGTAGTTAAAAACATCCTTCCACTGAGGTTTCAGAATTTCTCTCATACATTTCTCATTGATATATTAGGTATAGATTTTTAGGTATAGATTTTTAGCTGTACCTGATTTTCTAGAACTCTCCTATTCAGCAAGGTGTTGAGTTTTGTAGAAATCTTTAAAAATTAGGACAAAATGAGAGCACTTTCATTATGTAGATAAGTCCTTCCTTTCCTCATTGTCAAGGATTTTATGAAATTTTATGAAATTTCTATAAGAATTATACTTCCAAGCCTTTGGGTGTCAAAAATCGTGCCTCTTAATTCCTTTAGCAAGACTAGACAGTGCTTGGCTTCCTGGACTGAAGACAGTGTGAAGGGTGGTTGGAGGTTCCAGAATGGTTGGGGGAGGAACATGAAAGGAGATGCACTAGTTTTTTAGGGGTTCCATGATCAAGTACCACAGAATGTGTGTGTGTGTGTGTGTGTGTGTGTGTGTGTGTGTGTGTGCGCGCGCGCGCGCACGTGCGTGTGTGTGTTAAACAACAGAAGTTTATTGTATGGTGGTACTGGAAACTAGAATCTGATATCAGGGATTGGCAGGGTAGTTCCTTCTGAGGTTTCTCTCCATGGCATACAGATGTCATGTATTTTTATTGTTCTTCTGTGCTTTTCCTTCTGTTCTTATTTGTGTCCTAATTTCCTCTTCTTGGAAGGGATTCAGATTGGGGCCATCTTGATGACCCAACTCACCATAACTATGTCTTTTTAAAAAATGTATTTGGCATAAAGTCTCACTCCAAAGCTCTGACTTATAGTGATCTTCCTGTTTCCAGCCTCCTCAGTGCTGGGGTTACATGTGTGTGCTACCACACCTGGTCATGCTGGCCAGCTCAGTGCACCTGGGGGATGGGTGGGGCCAGCGCAGCTTGTGGTGCCAGGTGTTGAACCTTGGTCCCTGCACTTACCTAAGCAGGGACTTAGCCCTCTGAGCTATCTTGCTGGGCCATAACTTATATCTTAAAGAGGCCCCACCCAGAAATTCAGTCATATTCTGAGGTAGTGGGAATTAAGGGCTCCAGATACAAATCTGGAAAGAGGAAAGCTATTGGCCCATGACAGAAAGAGTGAATGACATGTTAAAATGAGAGCATCCATCCCTCCAGACCAGGGTTTCAAGGAGTCTGGGATGATTGACACTGGATGCAGACTTCTGGCTGGGCTATGTGAAGGGATTATAACAAAGAGAAAAATGTGAGAGGGAGCACTTCACATGGGGAGAAAACATGCTGTGTAATGTAGCTTTGTCAGGACCCCATTTCCGGATGTTACCTGTGGTGTTTGCACAGCTGTGCTGTCACTGTCCTCATCAGTAGCCTGAAGGCTGATTTCCTGGTGAATTTTCACCTAATTTCTTTTGCATCTGCCTTATAAGGGTAAGTTTCATCCTTTACTTTTAAAAAAGGCAGCAGCCAGAATGTCACTTTCCTAATGTACAATAAGAAATAGAATCATCAAGTGGGCTGAATGCTCCAGGTTCTTGACCAGCTTGTGCTTTCCCCGTAGGCACATCTAAGCAGGAAGTCACATTATCATCAGAGGGCAGCTTGGTGAGCATGGAATCAGACCAGGGGAAGGCATTCCTGTGCTTTTTATTCTTCGGGCCAAGAAGGACTGAGCAGCATGGAATAGCCGTGTGGGGCTGGCTGACTCTGCCCTCCCTGCTTCTTGGACTGCCCATTACTCCACTGTGAATTTCACTGGCAGGACGCAGCTCCACCATCCCCTCCCCTTTCCTACCATCCCCAAGCAGGAGAGGTCTCCTGATCTTGCAGCAGTTTATGTCAAGGAGGTACTTTACATCCTGTGTTGTGGTTGTTTATACACCAGTCTCTGCCACTGGATTCTGAGAAACTTAACTGAAGGGACCTTATTGCATTTATTGTATACAGCCCAAGGTAAGTGGTCAGTGTTCAGTAACCACTTACCAGGTGTGCTTTGAGACACCTCTCTTAAGTTGTCCATAAGGTATGATCCAATATCATTGTAATAGCTGTGAGATGAAATAGAAAGGTAGGCACACAAGCAGCAGAAGGAAATACTGCTTGCAGGTTTGGTAGTCTGCTAACGTTCACTTAAATGCCTTTTCCACCAAAGATACTTGCCTTTGAGGCTGTCTTCTCTCCTGTCTTCCCATCCTTCCCTTTCCTCTCCAGGTCTACACTTGCTACTTGAGCCCTTCTTCTTCATTTTAGTAGGCCTCTCCTTTGTCTTAGCAACCTGAATCTCTGCATCGCATTTTCCTCTCAACATGAATCCTGTCTTCCTGGGGAGAATTATGCTTAAAATCCCTCTCTCCCATCTCCTGGGTACCCGTTCCTTCCTCATGCATCTGCCCACGAATTTCCTGGTTAAACTCTCATTTCTTCAATAATTTACTCGTAAGAAGAAAACAATATAATTAAATTTGCACCAAGATGTTAGGGATCGTCAAGGGATACTTTCATTTTAAGAGTGAATTCAGTATAGCACACTGCTGGAGCCTGGCTAAATCTTACTAAATTGGCATTTCTGTCTCGCTGTACACATATATGTGCATGTGTGTGGGCATGCACGCACATACACTACATATGTAACTGCATTTACTGTTTTTGCTAAAATGTCCTTAGCTTTTAGAAGCTATTTAAAACTATTTTAAGAAGAAATTTGTATACCTTGCAGTCCACATGCTTCCATGAATGAGCTCTTCAGATGATACACAACTAGTTATTATAACCTTTGGGGAGACACAGTGCTAACTGGATGAGTCATTAGTTTGTGGCCCCAGAGAGTGAATCTGGGAGACCTTTTCATATCTCATAATTAAACACATTCTGCAGCTTGCAGATAAACATGCTGATCTGACAGCGAGTTAAGGAGGTTTATCAGCATCTGTGCACCTGCAGCGTGAACACTAAAAGACATGACTTCATTAAAACTCACTGTGCTTGTGTGAACAATGAGTAATGGTCGTAGGTGTAAAAAAGAAAAGACACTACTAGACCGCGGCTTTACGCTCATCTTTGAAAGCATGAACTCATTCTCTCCGACATGTCCAGCTGTGCAAGCAGCAGTACCGAGCAAGCTGCAGTTAGCTGTACTAATACAGAGGATTAGAGCACAGGCTGGGCCACACAGAAATGACGGGAATGCTTAGTACACTTGAGTGCTGTGCGTGCTGCACAGAGGGGCAACGAGGACCCCAGAGCGACAGGAGGTATTTTACCAGCTGCCATAAAGGAGACCGCATTTTTTATGGTCTTCTAGGAATATTTCTTTTGCCAGTGACTTTTTGCCTTTTGAAGCCAGTGTTTCCTAGGATGAAAAAAACAATACAAAACATCGATCTCAAAAAGAAAATCTCCACAGGGAAATAACAAGGGTTGCCACAGTTACCAGTGTTGTCTCATAAAGTCTCAAAATAAGGAAATTGGTGTGTGTGTGTGTGTGTGTGTGTGTGTGTGTGTGTGTGTGTGTGTGTGGTTTGTATGTAAGTCTACAAGTTTGAGCAATAGGGATCCAGGGCCTGAGCTAAAAGACCCATTCATTGAGGTATTAGAAAGAGGTTCACATAGAGTAGAATTGAGGTTCTAGAAGCTTTGCCAGTGGATGGACCTTGATTCTTGATTGTGTGCCAACCTCATCCGAGAACGTATTGGAACAGATTTTTTTTTCACGTGGCCCTATCTTTAGTATAAAATATACTTAGTCTGAGCCAAGTTGGATTGTGCCTGTTCATCGGGAGATGTTCTGAAAATTTCACTACAGGCTGTAATTACACTTTACCTTAGCTTAGTTGCACTTGACAAACTCCATCTCCTTGCCCGTTTTGGCAGAATTATGGTGAGAAGAAATTTTACTTTGATTATATATGTATACAAGACAGTCAGACTGGAGGTAAAAGATATAATTCCATGTTGCAAGTAATTGCATTGTTTGTTTAGAAACAGGCAAGCTCTCATGAGTCAACAGCATATGTATTTGATGTCTATTGATAAAATTTACATTTTAAGAACATTATTGACTTCCTTTATTCCCTCATCAACCTAACACAGTACTCAAGATGCTAAGTGTTCGCATGCAGTCATCAAATCGGCAAATGCAAATGTGAAGTACATATAATATACAATAATTAAATGTGGTCATGGATTTCTCTAAACCATATGGTACTTGGTCAATTCTCTTGGCAAAATATCCAAGCTTGTCTATTTCAGGCATTGCAAGTGATACAGCTCAGGATTTATTGGCACATTGGTCAATAAGTTCCTGAAGTTAATCTTCATTTAATGAATCGTCCGCAAGGGAGATATACAGATGACAAGTGTTCAGTTTTCATAAATCTCTTGCCCAATCTGTCTCTCTTCCTTCTGTCTTCCTAATTATTGATTTAATGTATGAGCCCCTCCTCCCAGTCTTTCCGTCAGCACCCTTGAGAGCTCAGTCTTTTAAAGATGTCCTCATTAGAGTCAATAATTCACCATGGCATATTATATAGTGCCCTGATTATCTATAAAGCTGTTCTTTCATGTTGTACATCCTGGGGGGCTCAAATAATTAATTTGACTAGCTATAAAGAACAATGCCTTCTATTGTGAGTGATAAAAATGTACTAGCCATTGAGGTGAATGTGCCGACAGGGCTGGGAGACAGGCTCTGCTGAGAATTTCTCAAGAGGATTTCAATGTTGGAGTCAAGTAGTTCTGTTCTTGGACCTATGTGAAGGCATAAGGTGCCATGTGACTTAGAATTAGTTACCTATTGACCTGAATGCTGTTTTGAGGGTATCCATCTAATTTTTAAGGGTAAGAGATCTTTTGAATTGCTTATTTGTTGTCATTGTAAGCCCTTGCTTGAAATAAAGCATTCCAAAAACATAATTCTAAGACCCAGGAGAAAATTCCAGTGTCTGTCTCTCACACTGATTCAGAATTGTTTGGGTTTTTACGTAGATATTTGTATGAGAGCTAATGATTTTAATTAATCAAATTAGTGAAGGCCATTTATACATCAGTTTGGCCACCTCAGAAGAGAATAACAATACGCATGTTAACATTTTACTTATTGCTATGTAAAAATATAGAGTTCAATTTAGTCTGTGACAAATAAGCAACAGTCTACAAATGAACCTTTCAAGCTTTTGTCGTATACTACTGAGGGGTAGAAGGGTTGAAAATACAGGAGGACAAGAGGAAGGAAAGAGGCAGCAGTATGGATCATGTACAGGTACAAACTCCCTATGGTAAATGCTATCATTTACCACATAAAATGTACCAATACAATAAAAAGTTTTTTTAAAAAGTCAAGGGCCCATACCCAAAAATATAAGGAGGAGAAGAGGGAAATATAAGGAAGGGAGAGGTGGGAACTGTGGAAAAAAGAATCAATATATATCATGTGCAGGTACAAATTTGCTACAATGAATGTGATCATTATGTGCATCTAAAATCTATAATAAAATTCTTTTTAAAAAATCTTTTATGTATTTATTTGGTACAGGGTCTCACTATGTAGTTCAGACTCATAGTGATTTTTTCTGTCTCAGCCTCCCCAGTGCTGGGATTACAGGCATGCACCAGCACACCTGTTTGTGGTGGCCAGCTTGTCAGGGGGCTGGCACAACACGTGGTACCAGGGATTGAACTCTGGTCCTTTTGTTTGCCAGGCAGGCACTTAGACTGCCAAGCTCTCTCCCCAGTTCCAATAAAATTAATTTTAAAAAGGTTCAGACCTAAAGTCCTTAATTATAACACTAAGTAGGTGGCATTGAGTAAATTCATTTGTGTTAACCTTTTGTGTTAACCTTGTGTTTCCCTTGTTCAATAAAATAGAGATTAATTCTTTCTAGCTTTAGTAGTTTATAGTTTTTTCTATGAACAGTGCTTTGACCTCCAATAAATAAATCATTTATCAGTTGGAATAGAATAATAACCATAATGTTTTTCCTTGAATAAATTCTATATAAAATATACTTATGAGGACTAAGAAATGGATGAATTATTGCCAAAATATGTTTATTCCTTTTGGGGGGGATAGTGCCTAAGACAAAAATTTTGCTTTATTGCCAAGTGGCTTAGGAAACATAAACCAGTTCTTTAGTAAAAACCCACCCACCCACCAACCAACCAACCAACCAAACAAAGGCCACCCTCCACCAAACCTTGAGTCACAGTAGTCCCAGACTTAGAGACTCGTACGAGTCTGGAGGACAAAAAATGTTGTCATAAAGACCAGAGTTGCCGAAGTAAACTCCACCTAACCAGCTGTGTATGGCTCTGCCTGAAGCCTCCACCTATGCCAGTGGGTCCCATCCTTGGAAGAATCTTCAACTGAAACAAAGGGTTGAAAGCCTCAAGAATTTAAGACTGAACTTTCTTTCTTGAAGAAACCACCTACCATCTCAACAGGACTGGACATTGATTTTTCTTCCTGACAACCAGCAGGCTACAAAGACTTATTTAGTTGCAGACAAAAAGAAAGAGGTTGTATTTCTAAATATTTTTAGCACAACTAATTTGTAATGTGTATTAAATTTGTGTCCTTATTTTACATTGTTTCCTGCTAAGGTCAGTAGACCATATAAAGGCTGTATCTACATAAACAAAAATATTGAGATCTTAAGCAAAGAAATATAGTTTTTCTTATATCTTTTGTTATATTTGTCACTAAAAGTCCCTTGTCTCCAGGTGCATCAATCTGGGTACTGTTCCAAAGAACGTATTTGGTACAACTTTTCGAAGTTAATAAAATTGCACTCCCACTGATTTCCATTGCTGTTCTGTGCACAGTTCCCCACTGAGTATTTGATGAATTTCTACTCCTTGGGGGCCCCAATTTTTGTGTGAGTATGCTGAGGATCCACATGTCTTGTCACAGGGAAGAAGATAACTTCCTCTGATAACATTGCCCTGGCACCTGAGGAACTTATCACAGCCCGCTATTTGGCTGTTTCTGTTATGTTGGCATGGGTCCAGAGCACCAGGAAAGAGAAGGTTGTGCTTTTACAGGGAACATTTTATTCCCTCAGGAAAGGTACACATGATTCAATGTTAGGAAGGCAAATTCTTCACATAGATAAAGAGAATGAACATCTGCCTGCCCCTTTTAATAGTTAAAGCACATTTAATGGAGCTCAAGTTATTTCAGAAAGTCCGATTTCTTGAAAGTAGACTATCCCCAGGTTTCTAGTTTTGTTTCGTTTCTGCAAAGAAGGAATATTTTCCTTTGTCTAGAAGACCTATTTGGTGAAAAGGGCTATAATGGGAAGAGGTATGAGTGGGTGCAGGTTGATCAGAGCCCTATTTCTGAAATAAAGGCCAAGAATTAGATGCAAATGGAACTTGTCCCTATATAGGAGGGAAGAGGGAATTGTCTCTTGATCAGATGAGGCATCTTATTTATCAATATATGTTAAGCTATTCAATGGGAACCTTCCCAATTGATTACTGGTGATTAACTTATAATATCTAGATAAATGGCACCAACGTGGTGCTGGGTGTGGGAGGCCCACTGGAGGATTATCACTGGCTTAAGAGGCAGAACCAGAGAAGAAACAAAGGTTCTGTTTAGGAGCTATCATTGTGGCTCTTCTGATATGAACTTAATTGTTTGCATCATCTAAGGAACTTGAGACCTTGTTACTGAGAATAGCTACAGTTTGGTTTGGGGGAGCTCTGCTCCTTACTTTGAGCATCATTTTCTGCATGCAGAGAGGAGGACAGTGCACTGTTCAGTGTCCCAGAGTGGCTTGTTGCACTGAATTTCTTCATGAAAACTTGGATTTCCTCATCCTTGGAGAAGCTTGGGACCTCACTGTTGCTAAGCATGGCTGGGGTGCCTTTGGGAGAGCTCTGTTCTTATTTTTAGCATTGCTTCCTGGCTCCAGTGCAGATCCTCAGCCTGCTAGTAGATTCTTTATCCTGCTGGCACAGACTTTCTAGCTTTCATCAGTGATCTTTGGCCTTCCCAGAGTAGACTGATGAACCAGGTCTACATGGGATATTGTTGTGGGCTTTTGGCCTTCAGTTGGATTCGTGCAGGACCTTATTGTGGGATCCAGGCCCTCCACTGGATTCTTTTGGTCTTTAATGTGTGGACAGATTTCCTCCACTCTTTGTATATGAATCTGGGTGATTATTATAAAATGCTGTTATAAATTATGCATCCTGTATTATTTTCCTTGCAAACCTTAGCCTATAATATTTGTTTTTTTTAATATTTGTTATTAAGTAGTCATAAAAACCATATCCTGCCCTGGTGTGGTGGTGGACGCTTGTGATCCTAGCACTTGGGAGGCTAAGGCAGGAGTTTGTGGCCAGCCTGAACTGCACAATGAGGCCCTGCCTCAAAAGCAAAAGCAAGAATACCACCAAGAAACACCACATCCTGATTTAAAAGATAGGGAGCAGTGGCAGAAAGAAGGACAAATCCAGTCTCCGGTCTACCTTCGTGGTATCTGTGTTCCTTACCTAGACGGTTTACTACCTTGACAGGATTGTACTTCTCAGGAGAGTATATGGCTTGCTTTATCTGAAAAACTAACTGACTTTTGACTTCTCTTGAAAGCAGGGGCACTGCTTTTGTTTCCACCAGGACAGAAACAGACTCTACTTCAACAGTGTTAAACTGAAATCTGCGGCAGGTAGAGCTACGATTCTGGGTCACACAGAGGCAGGCAGAACACCACAAAAGTCCCTCGGTTCTCGGTGTGCTTTTCCACTCTAGAGCATAGTGCTGTTTTGTTTTAGTTTCTCTGAATTGTATGATGGTGCATCCACTCATGAGGACATTTGTATCATTTCAGCTCTTTGCTTATTGCAAACAAAGCTGTTACTCAAAAAATAACTTCCCATTATACTTTTCACAGCTCCATCTACATGTTCAGTAATATTACGGTTGTTTAACCAATATTTTTTGAGGCAGTGGGTATATTTTCTGAAGACAGGGGATTTGTTGATGCTAATTCAGCAGGTTTGTTCATGTAGGCCTGGCAAATACTCTACCTACTAGATTATGGGTAGAAGCATATTTTTATATAAGATTTCATCAAAGCAAATGCAGGGTTGTTCAGAATCGAGGAAGAGACTTTTTTTAAAAGTTTTTTTCCTCCCTCTGAACTGTGATTTATCTTTGTCTAGGACGAGAATGCTTTATTGCAAGCTGCTCTTTGTTCTCCGATATCTATTCTCCGTATCTGCATTCCTTAATAATTTAGCTTTTCTTTTCTGTCCTCTTTTATCTTTTCTTTTTGCAGATTCTTTGCCATCCTAGAATATGTATTATAAACACTAGCCTCAGATGTGGCTGTATAATTCAGTTCTGGGTAATGCAATGTAAGTGGAGATGTAACTTTAATACTGACCTTACTAGTTGGAAGAATGACTTTCTTCTTTCTTTCATTCTGGTGCCTTGAATGTGGACATAATGGCTGGAGCTCCTGCAGCTCTCATGGACTGTGCTCTATAGAAAGGAAAACATGCGTGCATAAAAAGGTAGAAGATATCAGACAGCCTGGAAACATGGAACGTCCTTATTATCCGCAGGTGGCTCTCCTGTTACCTCCTATATGACAGAGGAATAGCCAAGTATTTGCTTAATCTTAGTTTTTATTTTGGGTTCAATTCTAGTTACCCTAATTTCAAAAGATATGGATCCCTGGGGTAGGACTATGCATTTTGTTATCAGCCACACTTTTATTGTATGAAATAAGACATGATTGTTTCATACATCAGATGAATTCTTGAATATTTTCTTACAATTTTGCAATTTTCATCGCAGCTGCATGAAATTAACATACCACATAATAAGGTTTACTGATCAATATGATGACAGATGTATGACTGATGAGATATCATTTGTGGAGACACAGTATACAAATGACTTAATCTTTCTTTGTTATTTTTCTTTCTTTGTTAAAGTCATACTAATATATATTGTTCAGAATTTCTGTGGCTGTCATAACAATCTTAAAATATTTTTTCTTTTCGTTTTTTTTTTTTTTTTTTTTTTTTGTCTTTTTGAGACAGGGTCTCGCTATGCAGTTGAGGCTGGCCCTGAGCTCACTTTTGTAGCCCAGGCTGGTCTCGAACTCGTACCAATCCTCCTGCCTCAGACTCCCGAGTGCTGGGATTACAGGCGTGAGCCACCACGCCCGGCTAAAATATTTTTTCTGAGTGAAAAATGATACATGTTAGTGGCAGAAAATTTAGGAAATAAATTATGAAGAAAGAAATAAAATACCACCTACAATCCCACACTGAGTTCTGATAATGTTTATATAGGTTTCCACTAACTCTTCCTTTTTGATTTACAAAGTACATTCAAATTAACACTTAAAGCCAGGCGTGGTGGCGCACGCCTGTAATCCCAGCACTCGGGAGGCTGAGGCAGGAGGATTGGTGTGAGTTCGAGACCAGCCTGGGCTACAAAAGTGAGCTCAAGGCCAGCCTCAACTGCATAGTGAGACCCTGTCTCAAAAAGACAAAAACAAACAAACAAACAAACAAATTAACACTTAAAATAATTTTGAAGGAGGTCAGTCTTCATATAATTAGCAATTATGAATAAAATGTTTTATTTACAAAAGTATTCTCCACAAACTGTTGTAGGTTTAGTGGACTGGACCGGCTGAATGTGTACTATGACTACACTAATACAATGGAGGGAAAGGTTAATGATATATTGTTTTCTCTCTTTAGGTATCTGCATTCATTTTATGTTTACCTTGTGATATAATGGAGTATCTATATCTATATCTGTATATCCGTAACTGTCACAGCAGTGGACCACTTTATCACTTGCTTTCCTAGAGCACCAGCTCCCTGTACTGTCACAGTGTCAGGTGCCAGCCAGGCTGGAGCCCACGGTCCACCCCAGTGCATGGGAGGAAACACTCCACTCCACTCACCTGAGCTCAGGAAGCAGATGGAGCTTTGCTGTTCACAGGCCACAGGCAGCACACACCTCGATGTGTCTGGCCTGTGATGACAGTTCCATCTAGTCCTTTTGTTCCAAACCAGGTACCCTAAGCGTTTACATGGTTTCCATTATGTAATGGTTTGCATTCAGGCGGGACCACGGGCTCCAGCCCTGGCTGGCACCCAAGACTATGACAGTACAGGGTGCTGGTGCTTTAGGAAAGCAAGTGATGAAGTGGCTGGTATAAATAACCCAGCCACGGTGTCCCCTAGGTATCAGCCACTGAGTGGACAGTTGAATGGTATTGGAAAATAGCATATTTTCCTGAAAAATTTACTGTGTCTTGTGTTATAGTAAAACTGTTTAGTAAAAGAAGACAGAATCAAAACTCTCTTGCCCTTTATGTTGGAAATTAATTTAACATCTATAGCATTGAATACATTCCTTTCTAAAATTTTTTTTTCATTTATTTATTTCTTCAGACTTGTATTGATCCTCTTGTTTCAGCCTCCTCAGCACTGAGATTACAGGTGAGTGCCACCATGCCTGGTTTCCATGGCCAGGGTTCTGGGGCTAGCATACCCATTTGGTACCAGGGATCAAAACTGGGTCCTTGTGCTTACCAGGCAGGCGCTTAGACAGCTGAGCTATCTCTCCAGTTGAAATACATTTCTTTAGCAATGAGAATAGTCAATCAGGAACCCTTAACGAGTGTGTTGTTTGTTTCTAAAGGAACAGACACTGACATTTCTCCATAAAAATTGAGTGAGTTATGAACTAGAGGGCAAAGAGACTGCTCACAGGATGGCCCCTTCCATGATGTCTTATCTCTGTGCTAGGAGAGCCCTCATCAAACCGTGTCTTTCTTAACTTGAAATCTACAGCGATCACTGGAATATGAATGTGTTTCTATCATGAGATGAATGTGATTGATTCAATGACCTGAATTAAGTAGTTTACCTTGGTCTTAAAATTTGTTATCTGTTTTCTTCATTGTATGTATTTATTAGTAGCAGTAGAAACAGACTATCATACATTTTCCTTGAAATGATTTTCATAGAAATGTTGCTTAGTGTGCATGATGATGTGCCACCTGTCACAGGCATCTTGGGACATTACATCACCTAAGCGCAGTACAGAGCATGGCACCTTATATAGTGTTTATTTTTCATTATCATTATTTTTTATACAACAGGATCCATTTTGCAGATTATTAATATTTCTCTTAAGCATGATTTTATTTTATTTTTAATATTTGGGTCTGGGGAGACAGCTCAGTAGAATAAGCACTTCCCTGACAAGCACAAGGGCCTGAGCTCAATCCCCAGTTCCGCCAAAAAAAAAAAAAGAAGAAAAAAGAAATTATCTATTAGATACAGGATCTTGCCACAATTGGGACTTGTAGTGGGCCTCCTATCTTGGCCTCCCTAGGGCTAGGGTTATAGGTATGCACCACTACCCCTGTTTTGGGGCTAGCACAGCATACGATACTGGAGATCAAACTCAGAGCCTTACACTTGCCATGCAGGGACTTAGACTGCCAAGCTATCTCCTCAGTCCTTAAACAGGATTTTATTTTATTTTAGGGGAGGGTCTACAGCGTGTTCAGGGTGATTGGACTCATAGTGATCTGCCTATTTACAGCCTCTCAAGAGCTGGGATTGCAGGTGTGCCACCGCACCCAGTCTCAGCACTCTGGGGGGCTGGGGCTGGCATGGCAGACTCCAGGGACCAAACCTTGGCCCCTGTGCCTGCTTGCAGGCACTTTAATTCACTGAGCTGTTTGGCTAGCCCCTAAAGGTGATTTTACAAGGTTATGCGTATTCCATTCTATGTCTTAGTCAATTTTCACATTTAAATTTTTTTATTATGTTGTTTTATATTGATACTCTGGAGAATATAACTTCCCCAAAACAATTTTGGGTTCATTCTGAATTTCTCTTAGTGGCTTATTCTATCTACTTTACCCATTTAGGTCTTGAGAGGTCAAAGGTTCCTGCCTCCCTCTCACCTTCCCGCCCCTTCCTTCATTGCGAGAGATCAGAACCAGGGCCTCATGCATCCTAGGCAGGCCCCCTACTGCTGTACTACTGAGCTAAGTTGCTAGCTTCCTAGGACGTTTTCTTACTAATTTACGTAAGATAGATGCAAACACTTTGAGATAAATATAATAAATGCCAAATGATAAAACATGCTAATGTTTAATGTCAATGTGAAATAAATATTGTTAAATGATAATGTTACATGTTCAACTGATACAGCATTTGTATTACTTGTGTTTATATAACAGTAGGTGTTCTTATACAATATTACAAACAAAACAACAATTATCATAAATCTAATCTGGTAGTCACCACAATGAAAAATTAACTTTGGCTTTGCTTGTGTAAGATAAACCTTATTAGCAAGTGGATTCAATTTGTTACTACTTCAGAAACAGAAATAAACACTGAGAAGTTGGTAATGTGGACTGCAACAATTTCTGAATTTAAGAAAATTTGTATGTAGAACCTCCCATGTTATCTATTACTCTTCCTGTATAATACAAATTTTTTTTCAAAGTCAATATGAAAAATTAGAACTGTGACCTAGAATTGGTAATTCTGAAACATTAAGTGTTACTGGTTTTCATAATGACTTTACTTTTTTTAAAAAAAAATGTATGTATTCAGCGCCATGTCTTTCTATACAGCTCAGATTCATAGCAATCCTCTTGTTTCAGCATTTCTAGTGCTGGGATTACAGGCATATGCCACCACACATGGCTTGGGTGGCAGACACGGTGCAGGACCAGCACGGCATGCAGTACCAGGGACTGAACCTGGGTCCTGTGCTTGCCACGCAGGTACTTAGGCTGCTTAGCTATCTCCCTGGCCCTGATTCCACTTTCAATTGGAGAGAAAAGTATAAAAGAAGAACAAAGGAGCCTTTAGCCTTGAACCCTTTAAACTGACAATAATCACTGGAAAAAAATTGTAAAATGTATGTTACACAGATAAGCAAAACAAAGGGTTTGTGGAATTAACTTCGGTTTTTCAAAGGTGACAGGATGTTTAATGATTCAGGCAACTTACATATTTTCCCAAATGGAGAATAATTGTGCAACTAGTAATCGACATGTCAGGGTATGAAGGGAACAGGAATTAACCAGATGCTTCATTGGAAAGCAGGCTGCAACTTCTGCTGCAGAGGGGTGTCTGTGGGGGCCAGCAACCCCCACTGCTCCAAGATAATAAGCTAGATGGAGACTCATCACTTCCTCATGGTAACTTTCATTGTATTTGTATATTCAGACTGAGTATGTGGCTTCACGAATACCTTGTTGATAGACTATATATTGTTTTCTCCCCTTTCTCGAATTAGAGAGCTCTGTGGAGAGTTCTTTCTTCCCAATCTTTAAGCTGCCATCTTAGATCAGACTCCGACATAGTATCTAGACTTAAGTACGGCATTTCTGAGCTCCAAAAAGATTCTACAAACAACTTTGAATGTATAATAAAGTTGAAAAACACAATGAGCAATGTGAATGGATGATGCTGTCGGCGTTCAAAAGAAATCTAGGTAGAAAATTTTCTTGAACACTAGAGAGTTGAGCCAAAGACCTTTGCAATGTCCAAGTGGCTACCCACTTAGAAGTTGAGTCCTTTTAGAAGGGATGAACAGACTAAGTAATTCCAACAAATTCTTATGTAACATAGAGACTGGAAATTTTCAAAACATATTGAGGTGATTTGTCTAGAAATATGTATGCGTTCAATACTTCATCTTAAAATGTCTTGGATAAATATAGGTCACTTTAAATCATCTTGTTCTCACTTAGCAAACACAAATTTTGGGGGCAGTTTTTCCATAAAATGTGCTCAGTGTTCCTATGTAAAACTGAGGCTTTACACAGGAAGGGGAAATAGGCATGGCTCGGCATGGCTACGAAAAATAAAAATAACATAAGAAGTGAAGCGCATTGGTCAATATATTCTGTACTACAGAAATTAGAGGCAAAACAAAGCCCAGACTTGATTGTGCTCCCCACGTAACTTAAAGGAGAATGAGCAGAGGCGTGGAGATAGTGATAGATACAGAGATAGAGATGGAGATAGAGGTGATAGAGATAGAGACAGAGACAGAGACAGAGATAGA
The DNA here is from genome assembly GCA_004027025.1 of Myocastor coypus. NCBI lineage: Eukaryota > Metazoa > Chordata > Mammalia > Rodentia > Myocastoridae > Myocastor > Myocastor coypus. The sequence continues at coordinate 30,152 of PVJA010004452.1, read as the reverse complement.
CAGATATTAAATAAATATGCATGTGATTAAGAATATAATCAATAATGATAATCATTTTTTATGAAAGAAGTTGCATAGTGAATTTAGGAGGGTTTAAGTGCTGTTGGGGTGGCATGAAGAGACTCTGAGAAAACATTTTAGCTGGTGCAATGCATGAGTAAGTCCTAGACAAAGAGTAAAAGATTTGGGAGAGTAGCTCTTCTTGAAGGACCTGGGTCAGAAGTGAGTTTGTTTGATATGAGAATCTGAAACAGGGCCAGTGTGGCTGGAGGGTGGCCACTGAGGAGAGAAATGGTGGTGATGGTGAGGGGAAACCTCAGGTGAAGAGGTGGGCAGAGCCAGGGCACAGAGCTGGGGAAGCCACATTACCCTCTGTATGGACAGGATGCTATAGACCAAATCACGACTGTAGCGGAGAAAATTCCAAATAAACCAGGAACTAAGGTAGTCACTAGTAGTGGGGGATCAAAAGAAACACACAGCTGAAAGGTAAAACTGGCAGACTTTATGCAGAAGACATGTAAAGGTGAAATGTCACACTTTGACGATGGATCAGACTGGGTAGGAAGGAAGAGAAAGGATAACTTTAGTATCTGTGTGTCCACCAGAGTGGAGAAATCATGTGTGACACAAAAGGTGGAGGAGACAGTCTATACAGTTCTTACAAGATATTATTCTAGATACTTGATTCGTTTGATCCCCATAGTATCACTATGGGTGGGAATATTGAGATTTCAATTCTTTGTGTGAGAAGTCATTATAAGGATGTAGACATAAATATCATTGAACTTAGGCGAGACTCAGGCTGTGGAGGAGTTAAGACGGACTTACAAGCAGATGACCTAAGAGCTTAAGAGCTAGGTTTTCTGGTGAGAACCATAAGTGGTAAATACACTCTGAAGTGTGAGACAGAATGGACGGGAGAACCTGAGAAGTTTTCCAGCAAGTATGGCACCATGCTGCGGACGCCAGAGCTACGGCAAATGGCAGAAGTGGAGTCAGAGCCCTGTAGCATTTTAACTTCCCTTGGATATGTGTTATGGTTTGTGTATTGGTGTCGCCCCAAAGCTTCATGCAGTCATGGGGCCATTTCTGGAGTTAATGAATTGATTACTGCGGGGGTGGATGCTGCACCTGCCCTGGGGCAGGTGATCTGCATTACCATGTAATGAGGGGAGAGAGGTTGGCTAGCTGAGGGAGCTGCTGCCACTCCTTGTGCTCTCTCTCACTTTGCCCCCCCACCATGTGCTGCTCTGCCTTGGAGCCAGCTGAGTATGGACTGAAACCTCCAGTAACCATGAGCTAAATAAACCTTTCCTTCCTTCATTTTGGGTGTCAGTGTTTATCCCAGCAAAAAGAGAAGAGTAATTGAGACAGTGTGTTATATCACATGGGGATGAGTCAACAAAACTAGGCGATTCATTTTTGGTCCTTCTGACTTGTACATGTTCTGGGCAAATGAGAAAAAGTCTCATTTCTTTAGTATGCCCAGTTTTATATTTTTTAAACAGCTTCTATCGTGCTCAGGAATGTGACACTTTTGGAATAAAGCAGATCAGAGAATGGCTCCATAGAAAAATCACAGCAATGGGGAGCAATGCGATTCTTTGAAATCAGAAAACTTCATTAAGTAATGTTAAAGCTTAGCAGCAATCTATAAGCACAGAGTCAAGGCCCCTGGCTGTGGGCAAGGCTCCTACACACTTTCTCTGTCTGACCCACAGTGAGGAGGTGCATTCTCCTGCTCCCTCAGCATTCAGAAATCACCTCCGCATAGCCAGAGCAGCTGACACTAGTTTGAAGGCTTTGACTGCCAAAGATCTTATTGAGATGGAATATCTTGGCACCATGAAGACGTTTAGCATCCAAATTACAGATTTCAGCAATGACAATTCATTTTTTACACAATTAACACTTACCATTTCTGGACACACACAGATTGCACAAACAAGAACGTCAGCGATTCTGGTTTTGAAGCACCAAGAGTTTAAAGTAGGCAAGAATTTCTGGTAAACTTTAAATTCTGACCTTAGATAAGCCTATTTTCATCCTGTACAGTCTATGAAGATAAATAAAATTGCACACTTAAATGGGAGACAAAACACTGTTTAGGGTTTAACTAACTTTGAAATTTCTGAGTGTTAGGTTGAACTAGATAAATTTGCTAGTTTTTAATAGCAAAAATTACTGGACATCAGCAGTTTCATCTGGTTCAATCCAACAGCACTGAAATCATTGCAGAAAACCTCATACTTTTTTTTTTTTTTTATCAGTTTCAGGGAAAGATCTTATACAACTTCCTTTGGCAGCCTCGTGTATTGTCTTGGAATTCATTCTTTCAGGAAATCCTTATCATTGACCCAAATCCCTCTGGAATTAATTAAAACCGTTTTACTCCTCTTGTCCTGAACAAGCACTGAAAAGGACAGGCTGTCACTGCGCATCTGACCTCCCTTCATCATTCTGAAGGTCGTAGCAAAGTTTCCAGCCAAGCCCCTTTCTCTAAGGTAAAGTTCCACCAGTCTTCTCAGAAAGACCTGTCTGTCTCTCCATTTTGGAGGTCGTTGGCAAGGAGAGGCCAGGTGAGTGAATTTCACCAAGCGCTTCATCTTTGTAGGACTCAGCTGTTCTGTTTCCAAAAAGAGGCTTTGGAATAAAATCTTTCTTGGAGGCATTTTTGGAGCTGAACAACCATGCTATTTGACCTTATTTGTGAATACACGGAGAGGGAGGCAAAGGACTGACTTCTTTATTCTGTACAGCACTGTGCTTGTGGTGTTTTCAAAGCTACACATGCTAAATTCTCCTTCGGCATCCCACTTTTTCTTCACACTGTGTTCATTTGAATTCAAATGGATGCTGAAAAAGGAAAAATGCAAATGGACTGTGGTGGCATGTGCCTGCGATCCCAGGGAGGATTGGAAGTGCAAGCCCAGAATGGGCCAGTTTAGCTAGAGACTTGGTGAACCCCTCTATTAAAATGTAAATGAATAATAAATGTAGCTCAGTGGAAAGGCCCTGGGTTCAACATTCCAACTTTCTCCCCAAAATTACATAGGAAAAATACTAGTTTGTTATCCATAATTCAAAATTTCTTAAATAAATTACCAAACAAAGCCCAGGAACATATCTGAAGCAGAAGCACTATGATCAGTTTAAATATAAGGATTGAAAAATCACTTAATTCATTAATAGAGAATAATGTTTATTAATAAAGGGAATACATACTCTTATAATAATCTCTAAAATGCTGAAAATGAATATAATGAATATATTTATTCTTGATTTTAAACTTCTTAATTAAATAGGACTAAAGAGATGCTTCCTCATCATAATCTATATTTGTATTTCTCAATAAACCAGCTCACCATATGACTAATGAAGAACTTCTAGAAATAGTCCCAGCAAAATGAATATTGGGTAAAGGGAGTCCAGTTTACCATTATTATCTAACGTAAGTCTGGAACTACCAGTGATAGTTCTGAAGGACAAAAATCAGGTTGCAGTACTTGGGCAGCCAGAAGGCAGGGCTTATTATGCAGCTATTATAATTAAGGAAGATGAGGATATTGAAGCAACATATAGAATACAGAATCTGAAAGATAACAGAGATTACACTGCAGATCACAGATCAACCGAATTATGCAGGTATGAGGGTGTGGTCCCATGGAATACTTGCTTGGCATGTATGAGGTCTTGGGGTTTTTTCTTTTTTCTTTTTTTTTTTTAAATGTTATGGCCAGCTCAGCCTGTCTTGGGGGTGGAGCTGGTACAGCATGAGATGCTAGCTATCAAACCATGGACCCTGTGGTTGCCTAAGCTTGCCTAAGCAAGCGCTTTAGACCACTGAGCCATCTTGTTAGCCCTTGGTTCTCTTTTTGAACTGGGGGGAAAAAAAAGAATAAATACTAGTAGGTAGGGTTATCAAGTAAAATAGAAAATGTTCAGTTAAAGATGATTTTCATATCAGCAACAAATAATTATTAGTATATGTCCAAAATATTGCAAGAGACATACTTATATTAAAATTATACTCATTTTAATCTGAAATTAATTGATTAATTAATTAGTTAATTAATTAGTTAATTAATTTTTATGTGTTTAGTACAGGGACTACAGGGTCTCACTACCAGATTGGACTCTTGGTTATCCTTCTGTTTCCAGCCTACCAAGTGCTGAGATTACAGGCACACAGCATCACACCCAGTCTCAATTGTGTCTCAGTGTACCCTGGGGGCAGGGCCAGCATGGCTTGTCCCGGATCAAACCCTGGTCCTTGCATCTACCTAAGCAGCCACTTTATTCTGCTGAATTATCTAGCTAACCCACCATCTGAAATTTAAATTAAACTTAACATTCTATATTTTTATTTGCTAAATCTGACAAGTAAAGTGCCCATTCAATATATTACTTATGTAAATTGAAGTAATAATAGGTCCTTATCTCACACCCTGCACAAAAATAAACTCTAGACAGATCCAGATCTGTCTGTAAAAGGCAGACCTTAAAATACCAGGGAGAAATTCATGACCTCAGGATACAGAAGAATTTTTCCTGAACAAAACTCAGAATTGCAAACTTTTTTTGATGAAGACATTTATAAATTTTAACACCTGAAAAGGACATACCTTTTCTCAAAAAATACTGTAAAAGGAATGAAAAGAGCTATAAAGTGAAAAACAATTTCACAACACTGTGTTGCTCAGCTTTCTGTTACTGAAGCAAAATGAAGGAGGGCAGGTTAATTTTGGCTCACGGTTTTGGAGGTTCCAATTGAGGCTCAGTCAGCCTCCTGTGGTGAGGCAGTGCATCACAGTGGGAACATAAATGAGGACGCTTATTCATTTCATGGCTGGAACAGAGGGAGGTGGGGGAAGGAGGGAGGAGGAGGCAGAGGAAGAGAGAGATAGAGGAGGAGAGGGGAGAGAGGGGGGAGAAAAAGGGAAAGAGGAAGGAGAGAGCAAGAGAGAGGGAAAGGCAGAGAGACTACGGTGTTGCAATCCACTTCAAAGTTGTCACCCAAGGCTGGGTGCAGTGGCACATGCCTGTAATCCCAGCCCTCGGGAGGCTGAGGCAGGAGGGTCGGTGAGAGTTTGAGACCAGCCTGGGCTACAAAAGTGAGCTCAAGGCCAGCCTGAACTGCATAGCGAGACCCTGTCTCAAACAACAACAACAACAAAGTTGTCACCCAGGTGACCCAAGACCTCTCACTAGGCCTAAGACGTAAGACCACTCCCAAATGACCTAAGACCCCTCTTAAAGGTTCTACCATCTCTGAAAAGCACCAGAGACTGGGGATGCTTTGTTACAGCATGGCCCTCTAAGGGATTTTCAAATCTGTTCTACAGCAGACTTACAGGCAAAAAAGTAATAGAGTTAGAATATATAAATAATTTGAATAGTCAATTTTTATAAAGGGGAAAAACAAATGGCTAAATTTTGTGAAGATGCAGTTAACCTCATTAATACAATACCAATTAGAGACACTGTTTTGCACCATCAGGTGGCATAATAGGGACACAATGAGTGAATGAATGAATGAATGAATGAATGAATGAATTTGGTACAGGGTTGGCTATGCAGCTAGGACTCATAGTGATCCTCCTATTTCAGCCTCCCCAAAGCTGGGATTACATGTATGCGCCACCACACCCAGCTTTGGGGCTGACATAGCATGTGGTACTGGAAATCAAATGCAGGTCCTTGCACTTGTCAAGCAGATGCTTTTATACTCCTGAGCTATCTCCTCAGCTCAGTAATGAATTTTTGATTATTGTCATTTATTTATTCATTCTATTATTCATTTATATTTATTTTTTGCTTTTTTTCTATTTCAAATGAACATGCTTGCACATATGTCCTGATAAACATGTTCCCCTGGGATATATACACATAGAAGTACACAAGTGTATCCAACTTGTCCAGGTAGTGTTTACCAGTGATTGTGCTGATTTATACAGGCATCAGATATGTATTTATGTTCCCATCATTTCAAATCATTTTCAAAACATGAGATCATCTAATACTTACTTGAAAATATTTAACTGACAGATAAGAGTAGTTATTCAAGATGTACACGGTGATAAATTGATATAGGTAGACACTGTGTAATGATTACCGTAACCAAAAATTCATTGTTTTCATAGTATCTTGTTATAAAGTAATATCATGCATCAGGGAAAGCGATTATGGTACAACTGTTCCCTATAACATGAATAAATCTTGAAAGCATATTGATGAGTATAAAAAGTAATTCACAGAGTATACAGCATGATTTCATTTAATAAAGTTTAAAGTTGACAAAATATCACATGCACACACACACAAAGATGGAAGTGATTTTTTTTATTACTAAAAAAATACAGGATAGTAGTTATGTCTGGAAGCTATGATGAATTTGTGCTCAATATGCTTGAGAAATAGATACATATTTATTTTTAAATCATTTATACTATGCATGTATATTGTAATATATTTATTTATAGCATATTTTAAAATAAATACAGAGAAGACGGGGATCAAATTATATGTCTATTTTTTAAAGAAAATAAAATTACTTTTAGAAAGTTCCAGAAATTTTAAAAATCTATGAATTTAATAAGGGAAAGTACTGACAAACATACACAAAATTAATTACTTTTATTGACCAATAACCCATTTAGAAAGTGGAACCCTAAAAATATTCAGTTCCCAAATGCTATAAAATCCTTCATTTGCTAAGGACTAAACTCAACAAAGACCATGGAACACACACTTGAAGAACACCTGCGCGTTTGCTTTAGTGTGTCAGGTTTTGAAGGTGTGTGAGAGGTATTTGTTAACATTTTTGTTTTATTTATTTATATATATTTTACAGTACTAGGGAATGAAGCCAGGGCCCGAGCTACAACCCAAGCCCCTTACAGTTGTTTTGAGATAGGCTCTTGCACAGTCCTTAAGCTGCCTAGATGGGGCTTGAACTTGTGACCCTTCAACCTCAGGCTCCCATACTTGCTGACTTCTCCTAGTAGTCAGCTCCAAATCCTGTATCACATGGAACCCACTGAAGAGGAATGCAGATCCTATGGGTGAGGTTCACAAGTACTTAGGAAAAGTTTTCCAACAGCTGGAAACTACATCTGTGTCCACAAGTATGATGACAGCATAAAATGTCTTCAATTCCCATTCTCTTTCCTATTCTCTCTCTCTCTCTCTCTCTCTCTCTCTCTCTCTCTCTCCTGTCTCTCTCTGTCTCTTTCTCTCTCTCCTCTGCAGGAGAGAAAGAACAAACATAATTACAACCTTAAATCAAGGGATGATCTTACCGTGTTCCTATGCCCTGACTATATCAAAAGAGGAATGAGGCCAGTCAAATAGCTTATTAGCTAAAGCACCTACTTAGGCAGAGTGCAGAGATGGGGGTTCAATCTCCAGCACCACAAGTTGTGCTGACTCTGCCCCTGAGGCACACTGAGGCAGAGACTAAGACTGGACGTGGTGGCACACCTGTAATCCTAGTGCTTGGGAGGCTGAAAGCAGGAGGATCACTATGAGTCCAATCTGTATAGTGAGACCCTGTAGACCCTGTACTAAACACATTTAAAAAAATAAAAAGAAAAGAGGAATGAGTAGATTTGACTTAACAGAAATGAATGCAAGAAAAAAGAGCTAAAAAATAAAGGGGGAGTCAAGAGATGGAATTATTTCATAAAAGGAACTATTCTCCATAATATATTAGAGAGATTAAAAATAAAAGAAAAAAAGCAATCTAGTAGAAAAGAGGTAAAGTTTTATGGAAGAGAGAAGGCGAGACCACTAATATAATTATAAATTTTCCAAAGTGTTTGTTAGTACCTCTCCACTCCCCACTAAGTGAGAACCAGGGAAGAAATGGATTGTTCTTCTCATTTATTTCACAAATGTGTTGCATTTATATCATCTTCAAAGACGGTAGACACATTGTCCTGACTCTATAACCTCAGTGCTAAAGATTTATATTCTCTCCTCCCTAAGTTTCATGTCTGCTATTACCACATATGTTGTGAACATTTTGCTTTGAGTCTCTTACAATGATTTAAAATATTCAAAATCCAATTCATTGCTGATAAACTGTATCACACTAGTTTTCTACAGGCCAAGTTAGAATTTTTTATATTACTGGTTGCTGCTTAACAAAAACTTAATATTTCTGGGCTGGGGAGATAGCTCAGCAGTGTAAGCGCCTTCCTGGCAAATGCAAGGACTTGAATTTGATCCATGGTACTGCATTCTGTGCTGGTTCCTGGAACCCCTGGGCATACTGTGCTGGCCCCAAAACTAGGCATGGTGATATATGCCTGTAATCCCAGTGCTGGGGAGGCTGAGACAGGTGGATACACATTGAAGTCAGGGCTCAGAGCAGCATCAAGAAAGCAGGTGAGCCTGTTGACCTAACCCCTGTACTGCATGAAAATCGTGACTCAGGTGAGCAGGACCTACCCCATCACAGCCGGGGGTTTACTGATTCCAGAACAGGACAGACAGGCTAATGGGCAGCAACTGGGCCAAGCTATACAAACAGTTTTGATGAAAATTTTTTCAGATGTCATTCATTATCATAGGAAGCTTTGTCCCTTAGGGAAGAGAATTTTCAGAACTCCAATATTTATTATCTTCTGAGCCAAGTCTTCTTTCTCAGTATCACTGATATTGAGAAGAACATCATAGCTCTCTTTGAAAACTTGTTCTAAGCTCTTTGACCTCTCTCTGTCTCTCTCCCTCCCCACGTCACTATCTGTCTTTATCTCTCTTTCTCTGCCTCTCCATCTCTCTCAGTCTCTTTCTGTCTCTGTCTTTCTCTGTGTCTCTGTCTCTCCTCTTACTTTATTTAAAATAACTGTTCATGACAAATACATGACAGTAGCTGCCACACTCTGTGGGACACGTTATGCAATCCTTCATTAAATAAACATTCATTGTGCACTTTACACTGGAATGCTAGGATGTTTACAATGTGGCTGAGAAACTGAAAATTTAGTTATCTTAAAATGTTAATTATTTTAAATTTAAAAAGCACTAGAACAAGATTATTTCTGTTCAAAACAAATTTGTTAGTTTGGTAGGACTACATTTCACCACTGAAAATGTATCACTGCAGTGAGATATGCCATGAGTATGAGAAAATAGCTTTTATACTGATTGTCAAATCGTAAGTATTTTGGATACATTAAATAAAACATATGATTAAAATTACTTACACCTGTGTCTTTTACATTTTAAGTGAAGATGATAGAAAATTTTAAATTACATATGTGACATATAATTATATTTATATTTTATATTATGGTGTTGGCTGAAATTATGATTTTTTTAGTTATATATCATCTTCCCTTAAAATTCCTGGATTCTGAAATGTTCTTTTAGGTTTTTTTTTAACATCAAAATGTTATTTGTAAGCTTCCCAATTTCTCTATATATTATATTTCCACTGACTCAATGATTTCTAAGATGAAATTTATACAACATTGAAAACAATTTGGAAAAATGTTTTGTTTTAGATTTCTGTGTACTTGTTAGACATCAATTTATACTTGAACATCAACAGTTATTTTGAATAAAACTGAGAAATTGTGATGGTAGTCTGAAATTGCAGTTGACGTTTCCTTCTTTTTAAAAAAGAATTATCATTATTATTATTATTGTCATTATTGTTATGCTGGGGATTGAACTTGGAACCTTACACTTGTCAGGCCGTTGTTGATGCCACTGAGCTATGTCTGCAGACTAATGCTTCCTTCTTAAATGGTTAATGGCTTTCAAAAATTGTGTTTGAGATTTGAGCAAATTACCAGTAGATGGTGGCCTTGTAACTTTCCCAGAGTTGCACTTTTTAGAAGAGTTTTTCTAAGACCATAAACTTTGTTGCCAAATACTGAATAACTATATGCTGAGTGGCTACAAAATTAAACTTTGCTCTTTTAATTAATTAATTAATGTTAAATGCATTTGGTGCAGGGTCTCATGATGCAGCTCCAATTTGTAGTGATCCTCCTGTTTTCAGCCTCCCCAGAGCTGGGATTGCAGGGTGTGCCAAGTCCACTGAGCGATCTCATTGGCCCCTAAACTTTGTTCTTAATCACCCAGCAGAAAAGTTTAACCACGAGGCATGAAATGTAAAGCTAGATTACTATGCTGAGCTGTAAAAGGCTTAAATCAACAGCTTCCGACACTGCCAGTTTTGCCAATAATCCATTGTGATTATGGAATACTGAACTATGTATAAAACTACTTTCTCTTAGTTCAATAAGACTTTTTTTGTACCAACAATGATTAGAAAAATTATCATGTCTATATCCTGTGCTCTGTGTAACTACTATGAGGACAACAATATGTGTTGTATCAATTATTAGGAATGTACTATTAATGGGTTTTTGAAAATGTCATATTGTTATTTCTTTTAAAAGAAAAAAGAAAAAAAAATTTAAAAAAGGCAAAAAAAACTGAGTTCCATTAAAATAAAAAAAAATAAATAAATCTGAGCATCGTTAGTGTTCTTCCCACGTGCAGCCTAAACTCTGTGGTTTCCATGTCCCTTTTCCTTTCTAATTTCCCAGTTTAAGTGGTTCTTTTCTGTGCCATGGTCCCAAGCTGGTTCTTGTGAATCTCTCCCTGTGCATCTCCCCCACCCACCACCATCCAGATCCAGGGCTGGCATAGTTGGCTTGGAAAGCTCTGTGTAGGGTCTCCCACCTTCCATCGCAGTGGACCTGTGGCAGATGTTCTGGCCCTCAAGTCCTCCTGTTTCTAATAGCTCCCCCTTGTCTCTCCATGGGAACACAGGGTCTTTGGGGTGATCATCTGTGAGCTAGTGCACTGGCTTTCTTCTTTGGCTAGAGCTTATACTCTTGGGCCTTCTTCATATTGGCATAGAACACCCTGCCCATTGGATTCTACCCAGGGAACCAAATGGGCAGTAGAACGGGTTCACCTCACCCTTCAGTCCCTTCCTCCCTCTAATAATCCGGTCTCTGAAAGTTTCTAGGTCAAATGCTAGAGACGTGACGTCACGTGGACACCACCTCCTCTGCCCTTTCCTGACTTTTTCCCTTCAACATTATCCCATACCTCGACCCAGCCCCTCTCTGTTTCTCTCTGCCTCAGTGGAAAGAGCTCTAGTTTCAGGCTCCCTTTCATTCTCAATATTACTTCCCTTATGCTGTATCTTCTGCCCTCACATCAGCATTATCACTAAATTTTAGAGCAAGTGGAGACAGAATATCAACTTATTCCCCCAAAGTGACCAAATCAAGAAAGATGTAAAAAATAGCATCCATGAACCAAATGCATTTTCACATAATTTTCTAAAGTGTGTTAGAAACCAAAATGTGACTGAACACTTTTAGAGGAAGGAAAGATAAGAACTGATATCCAAAATAGGATTAAATAGACTTTAAAATATCTTTTTAGTATTCTTACATATGTGGTAGCTTATATAAAAAAAATTGTTTCTCTTGGTCAGTAATTTTTTGTAGCCTCTCCACGGCATGAGGTCACAGCTTGCTCAAAGAATCAAAACCCTTTCATACAGTTTAGAAAACCAGATATTCAGCTTATCTAAATGGGCTGTCTCTATCCCCCATAGATATAATTTTAATAAGATCTCATTCGATGCTTTTCTTAAGTTGAAACTAAACTTTCAGGTCAAATATATTTTCACTTCTCTCTCATTTTTTGTTCCTTGTAACCCCCCCCCCCCATGAAAAGGAATCCAATGCCTAGATAGGATGAACATGATGGTCAATGATGTAAGCTGTACTCTTCCCTATTAAATCTTATTTTCTTTGATGTTTTTTCTTAGTTTATATAATGCACACCAGCATGTCTGAGTTTGGCTTAAATCTTGCATCCACAGAAAGCAGTTCATTTTGTCATTTCCCATCTACTACAAATATGAAGTTTTAAATTTTTTATCATAATATCAAAAGTATTTTAAATCAAAAGTAGTTTTCTATGGTTAAAGTTAGCGGAGGATCAAAATCACAGATGAAAACAAAGCAATCGTAATATTCCCGTGTATGTTATATGCTCCAGGTCAGGAATCAGAATCAAGGTTTTGGTACAGCTTTGCCGTCACTATGTATCTATCTTGGAGCAACTCATCTCATTTTTGCCAGGCTCCAAATTCCTCCCTCTATAAAATATGGACTCAGGTTAACTTTTATTCTAAAGTCTTTGCTGTGATAAAAAGTCTTATACCTAGAAGAGTGACTACATAGACTGCAAAAACAGGCAAGGAAGCATTTCTACCAGTGACTCCCACTTTCCACTGTGCCCTTCTATGTTTCTTGCCAAACCAACAAGGGATATGGACCGTCTGGCAGAGTCGCTAGGACAAAAGATTAAAGGAAGAAAAAAGGATCCAGATGTTTCCATTTGGGATAATTGAATTTTCAGACACATCTACTTCAGATGAGCTGTAGCCATGAACAACTGAGCCAGAGACATAAAAGTGAATCTTGTAATTCCACTGGGTTTTTAGGATGCTGCTTCCTGTTCAGCAGTCTGGTCGGCAGGATTCGCTCACATATCTGTGATGACAATGTGGGAGTCAAGACAGAGGACGCTCATAATCAAGAAAGCAAATTAAAATCTCCAAGTCCCAAGTGGTTCACAGAAGAATTTATTGCATGCCCACGGAGTGCTATTTTAAGTGAGATGAGGATGAATACCAAAAAATAAGAATAACAATATGGCAAAGATTTCTCAATCTAGTTGAAGAAAAATGTGTGCAATAGAAAAACACCAACGTTCTGACCTTTAAAAAGGTCATGGACAGCAAATGTTATCTCCACAATGAATGTTTCATTGAGTGCTTGAGGTTTAGTCTCTAATAGAAACTTACTCAGTTCAGCCAAGAAGAGGGAGGCAAGGCTATATCCCATTTGAAACATTTGATCGTTATCTACTAGGGCTCTTAAATTTTGCAGAAGATTTAAGTTTAAGAAATAAATAGGAAACCAGAACTAACAACAGCCATGGAGAGTAAAGAGTTTATCATTCAAAACTTTTGAGAGTGAAAAGGGGTCACGTCTTTAATTGTTAATGCTTTTCAGGCCACATTTGCAGTATGTGGTGATTACCTTCAGCATGGAAAGCTTGTACACTTTCCTAACACATTGAATTCTTTCTCCTTCCCCTGCCTGTATATCCGTCTCCACCTCCCTCCACCTCTTAGTCCTTTCCCATTTCTAAAACATCTATCTCCCTGTTTCCTACTGTCTTTTAATTTACTTATTATTTATTTATTATATTTGGCACAGGGTCTTACTACGCAGCTCAGACTTCTAATGATCCTCCTGTGTCAGTCTCCCAAGTGCTGCGATTACAGGCGTATGCCACCACGCCCCATCTTGGTCACTCTCGCAGATGCCCCAGGGCAGGGTCAATGCTGCATGCAAGATGGGATGGAATCTCAGTCCCTGTGCTTGCCTAAGCTGGTGCTTAGTCCACTAAGCTATCTTGCTGGCCCTTTTAATTGATTTATATTTTGTATTTCTCATGTAAGAGAAACATGCACTATTTAAGCTATGTGTTACACTGGCACAATAGGTTTAAATATATGGATGCTCTTCACGTAATGAAAATGGATTTGTGTTAGAAGCTGGCATCGCTGGAGTGAGCTGTAGCTGGAGTCAGAATATTGAGTCAATAAATAAAACAGGGTTCCCAAACTGCTTAGCTGAATGTGTCAGCCAAGTTCATTCCCTCCCAACCCCAAGCCACCCCCATGGAAAATCTGAGGCAATCACTGACACCTGCTTTTCCCTCCATCCACTTCCCTAAGAAAGCCTTTATTGTTGGTTGAATATGTACTTATTTGAAGAAATGAAAAGTTTAGGATATGATCAAAAGACTTGGTTTCTGGCATAGACAAATATGTGTCACAAAGCACTCCTGGATAAATTACCAAGGCAACTGTGCAAAGAATGAGTTCAAAGTTTGAAAGAGGAAGTTAGATGAGTTGGGGGAAACCACTTTGGAACTGGGAAGAAGGTAAGGCATTAGGCCAAGATGTGGCATTCCAGGTGGGCTTAGGTGAACACTGCGACTTACATACAGAGTGGCATTTTATATTTTCCAGCTCATTTCCAATCAGCTTATAGCAAGATATTAAATATAAACATTAAGAAATAACTATTAAAAATCCTGTGCAGTTGCTACATAGAGATGTAGAGGGTTTTATAAATCATTAAGACGGGTTAAACATTAAGATATGACTATGACCTTGCATATCCAGTTCTGTGGAAGAGGACATGCCAGGGAAATTAACAAAAGCATGGCTAAAATACATATGAGAATTCACTGTTATTGTGTACAAAATGTGCAAAAAGGTTGACAACCTGGTGAAAGTCGGTCGAGGGCCAGGGTAGGACGAGGGAAAGTGGCGTTATGTTTTCTGAAGTCGGTTTTGCCACATCAATCATTACATACATATTCTTTGGTTCAGAAATACCATTTTTGGAGATTTCATCCAAGGACTTAATTGGATTTATAGGAAGATGTAAGTATATGCAAGGATGATCAATATAATATTGTTTATATTGAAGTTAAAACTTAAAACCTATTAATTCCACATTAGTAATGCATTTCCTTGGTAAATTTTTGTATAAGAAAGTAACTCATGGGGTGACAGATATATTAATTAGCTTAATTGTCACAATCATTTCTGATATATCTATATGTCAAAATATCACATTGTTCATCTTGCATATGTTTAATTTTTATTTATTGACTATACTTCAGTAAAGTTAAAAATTGATGTATTCATATATAGTCACTGAGAAGGTTAATATGTATTTACATTTATTTAGACATTTCGAATAAAAAGATTGGTCTCAAAATGGCATGCGTAATAAGACTTTTACTCAAGTCTATATATAAACTTATAAAAAAAGTTACTTTTGTTTGCCCAAATATTAATAATTATCTCTAAATGATAATTCTAGTGGTAGCACTAATAGTTTGTATTGGGTGAGGTAAATTTTAGTTCTATAATATTATGGTTAAACTGTTTTATTTTTATTATATTACTTGAATTTTATGGAGTAGGCTTGTGTTATTTACAAATACATTATACTATTGAAACAATCAAAACTACTTGGAGAAGAATCTGTTTGTGATTTGATAGTCAATGCCCATATTATACACACAGAAATACGTTTTCAAGAGTGCTCGGTATAGGCTCCTTGTAGGCCTGCTGATATTTCCTTGAGGCATAATTTGGTGTAAGAAGTTCTTGAGAAGGCCCACATTTCTTCATGTATGTCTGATCCACGGATCTATTTCTGAGTGTTAGATGTGTGAATAATTATGCTACTTCAGTGAATATTTTTTAACTGAATTTTTGAAAAAAAATTGAATTGTAGTAAGCCCAAGATTGTATTTCATAGCAGCTCCTCAGAGCCCATCTGGTCTATGTAGTTTCTTCCTCATGGAGCCACGTGCCTTAGCCATCAGTCACAGGATGGTATTAAGATTCTTTTGTTGAAACAAAGGAACCTATTAACGTCAGCAGAATATATCTAGATAAAAGGCCTGTTCTCCTCCTCTTTTAACTAAAGATACATTAGCCAGGCTGAGCACTTCAGCAGAAAGCAGTTTTGAATCTTCTTCAGGGTCCAAATAGATGTGTGGCCAAAGTCCTTCTGTTTCACCTGCAGCATTGCCAAAAGAGCTTGGGTTTAAAACCTGGCCAAGACACTGTGGACTCTTCCAGAAGTATACACATGAAATGAACAGCTTACAGTGAATGCCAATTCTTTATTTATTTTGCCAGATACAGTGTATTGGTAGGTAAGTAAATAAGAAAATAATTTGTACAATGTAAGTGTTTGTAAAGCAGAAGAAAGAGGCTTTCAAAACTAACTATATCTTACAATATTACAACGTTTGCTACTCCTGTTTTCTAGTAATCAATACTAATATATGATAAATCCGTTCTTAAAAAATATAGCCAGCACAGTAGCACACTCTTATAATCAAGGCAGAAGGACCACAAACTTGAGCCCTATCTTAGACACTTAGAGAGACACTGTCTTGAAAATAGAAAGTAAAGAAGAGCTGAGGATTTAATTTAGTGCCAATACCCTGGGTTTAATCCCCAGTTTTTTTTTAAAATAAAGCACATTGTTTGCATGCAAAAAGAAGTATTATCAGATTTTTGTAGATGGAGTTATGGTTTAGTTGGACTGCACAAATTGAGTTGTACCAAGCCAGTACATACAAAAAAAGACTACTTAAAAATTGCAATCAGGATTATGTCATATAGGAACATGCTGGGAAAATTACCAAAATGAAAGAACTTTAGAAAAATATTACACACACCCGCACACACATCATATGCAAACACCAGGCTGTTAAAGTGATTCAACCTACAGGAAAAGGATTTATGGCTGGTGAATCTGAGTGCGTCTATTTTTAAAGTACCAAGGTGGTTCTGATGGGCAGACAGGTCAAGAACCAAAGAGCAAGCCATCTGGCCCCTCCTGGTGCTCCTGGTAAGGAAAAAGGGAGCCCAACACTGTGGGCTGTGCAGCTTGTGAATAGGAAAAATAATATTTATTAGCTTTGGGACTAGCTAACTGAGACAAAATCACCTTTTTAAAACTCTAAGATTGAGACTACTCATTTTTTTTAATGAAAAATGTTTTTTCCTAGAAAATTTCTTATGTTTTATTTTCTTATCATAAAATAATACATAAGTTTTAAAATACCTAAGTTTTAAAAATAAACTACAGCAGAACAAAGGAGGCAAAAGTAAACGTGTCATTCTATCAACCAGATATCACCACAGCAATATTCCTTCAGATATTTTGTATATAAATGTAAGATATGGTATACACAGTCTTGTTATGTACTTTCTAAAATGAGCAGTATTAACAGTAGTATTTTCCCTTGTTATTATCCTTTTGTGAAATAACCCTTAAGGGTTATAAAAAGCACTATCTCTTAGTTAATTTTATTGCTTTTTATATACCCTTTTGTGAAATAATATTTAAAAGCTGTAAAAAGTACTATCTCATAGTCAATTTTATTGCTTTTCTATTTTTGAACATTTTAACTTTTTGACTCTTACTTTTAAATCTTTTATTTATTTGGTACAGGGTCTCATTATGCAACTCAAACTCAGCGGGATCCTCCTGTCTCAGCCTCCACAGAGCTGGGATTACAAGCATGCACCAATATGCCTGGCTTTGGTGACCAGCGCAGTATGCCAAGCAGGTGCTTAAACCACCAAGCTGTCTGCCCAGTCCTAGCTTTCTGACTTATGACTCAAATGATCTTGCAATGATCTTTCTTGACCACAGATTTTTATTTGTAGGTTTTGGGCTTTTTTTTTTTTTCAAAGCTGGGGATTGAACTGCGGTCCTTGAGCTTGCCAGCCAAGTGCTTATTCTACTGAGCTATCACCCTAGCCCTTTATTTATAGTTTGAATACTTTCTTACAAACCCTACAGGTAGACTTGTTGGGTTAAAAGAACGTTTATAAGTCACTTCAGGCATGTTGTTTAACTATCCTTTGGACAGGATATACTAATATATTTTGCCCTGGGTTTAGAAGCTATGAATCCTTACCAATACTGTACATTTTATAATCATTGCTAGTTTGATTGGTGATAGTGGATCTCAAGTTAATTTGGATTTCTTTTAATTTCTAAAGATAGTTAATGTTTCCTTTATGGTTGCTGGTTATTTGTATTTCCTGAGAGAAATGCCTGATCATGTTTTACATATGTATTTCAACTAGGATATTTCCCTTTTTCTCAGGGACATAGACTCTGCCACGTCTCATGTGTAGAGTAGATTTTTCCTACTTTACTTGCTTTAAGAATTTCTCTTATGATGTTTTGAGGTGTGCAAAAGTTAATAACTATGCTTTTAGAACAATAGTTCAAATGTGCCTTCACCAATGAGACACCCTTGGAAGGAGTATGGATTTGGCAAGAACGAAGCAGAGCCATCCCACTCCGGTCTAGTTCGACCTTTAAGTATAGTGGTGCCTGCTGCTTTACAGTGTCTGGCTTAGCAAAAGTTCACTGCCACCTTCACAGGAATTGAAATGAATACTTCAAATCTCAAAAAGTACTAAGATGTTAGGTTTGCTTCTGGTTAAGTACTATTGAATTAAAGAAACTTTAGGTATTGAAGAATCATCCAGGAGAATAAAATCACTTCTGCAGCTATTTATTGAACACATATGATGGTAAAGTCGCTGAAGAACAAGCATCAGAATGCCTATGTATAAACATAGCTGTGGGAACATGACACTCTGCAAATCGCACTTTAGAAATTTTACTGATGTAATTGTATGCCTTCATTTATTTAATAGTGAGTATAATGTAAGACTTATGTTAGAAGTTTAAATAAAAACCCATACATAATTTTCTTTGGTTTTTCAACAGTGGATGGGAGTAATGTGCATGTGTGTGTGTGTGTGTGTGTGTGTGTGTGTGTGTGTGTGTGATGACCATTTGCACAGCAAAGCTGGTGTTATGGATTATGTCTGGTTGTCTCCCCAAAGCCTCATGCAATCATGGGGTGGGGACTTCTAGAGTTTGAGATTTGACTCATGATCCACTGGGATTATGTATTTTAGTACTGATGGGATTATGGGCCTGAGTATGGCTGGGATTATGAGTGTGGCCAGAGGTGGATAGGCTGAGGTAGAGAGCCTGAATGTAACATGAAGAGAGACAGAGAGACAGACTTTCTCTGTTACTCTGTACTGTCTTGGTTGGTTTGTTGCTTCTGTTGCCATTTGTTGCTGTCCCGCTGCCATGAGCTGGATGCTCTCTGCCCTGTTCCATTCAACTTTGGAGCCAGCTGAATGTGGACTAAAACCTCCAGTAACTGTGAGCTAAACAAACCTTTTTTTTCCTTCATTTTGGGTGTCGGGTATTTGTCTCAGCAATGAGAGAAGAGTAACTAAGACAGCTGGTAAGGAAGCTGAGATTTCGGGGGGAGGGATCTAAATGATTGGATCAAGTATGTGGATAGTTAATGTGACAGATTAAAATGCAGGATGATCCACTGTAAACCCAATGGTTCGTGAAGGAACTGGCATTTTAAAAAAGATCCTCAACATTAAAAAAAAGTATAGGAGCCAAAATAAAGTCCAAGGGAATAAAACCAAAGACTTTTCCAGAATCTAAGTAAAGTTGAGTTTGAATGTAGCTACAGATTTAATGGAACTCTTGGTTTGCTGTTATTTTCCATATTTTAGTCTATTTGTCTGCCCTGTTTTATTACTATGTGAGGATTTTATTTCATGTGGTCAAGGAGATGTTTTTCTTTCACCATCTCTGGGTTGAAACATCTTCCTATGTATCAAAGGTCTACACACATGTGTGAATATATAGTTTATTTTTAAGTTAGGTTCTAGGGCTGGATAGGGCTTGATCTATACTTGGATTTTATAGTTAATGTTCCATGAATGTTAAGCAATTTGCTATGCATAGAATCTGGAACTACAGCTTTGCTTCTCTACAGCACAAGGCATCATGGAATGTGTACACCCACCACACTACTAATGGCCTTCTCTAAACTACTGGCTTTTACTTAAAGGCAGTTTTGTTTGGCAGAGTACTCCAAATTTTAGGTATAAGTTTAAAGATAAAATGGATAGAAACTGAAAATGAGTTTGGAAGGAATTAAAAAAGAACCAACACAAAGTTGGCACTGGGGAATCCCCAAGTTTTGGAGAACACTAGAGAAGGAGGGGCCCCAAAATGGTGAAGAGGCACCAGGAAGTGAGGAGTCCAGTATAATATTCATTTCTTCACAGGATGTTTCTGGGGTAGGGCATAGGCAGCTGCAGGGCCACTTCTGACTTTATGATATTGGTATTTAAACTCAGAGACCAAGGTGACTTCTTAGAGAGGTCAATAAGGTTTAGTTAGCACTTATGTCTTCCACATGGCCATGAAAGGGTATATTCTGTCAAAAAAAAAAATCAATGGAAATAACAAAAACAAGAATGAGATCTGATACCAGCACTGGACAAAGCACTGGGTGATGGAAAGTTGTCATATCTATAGAAATCCTACCTGAGCATTTATTTACCAGGTAAAGTATGAAAGAAAAAGGGGAAAATTTTGTTGTGGGAGATGCCATTATATCCACCTTGGGATAGTGAATGGGATAGATGATTTCTTCTTCTAGCTTAGACAGAATTAAAAAAGAAAAAGCATAGAGATGAGATTCAGTAGACGAAAGTTATTTGCCTGTGGCCTACTTGCCAATCAGCTAATGTGAACACATTTTAAATTCTGTTTATTTATTTAGTTACCCCATCTGCTTCCAACACTTTTTATACATGTTTTTTATTTCTCATTCTTCTTATCTAGATGTGTCTGGAAAGCACATATCATTGACTAGACTCTCCTGGAATCCTTGGCTATACATGTAGAAGCCAGGAAGAGAAGTTCTAGCCTTCCTGTTAAGACTCTTCCTTTTTTCTAGAAATGATGAAATGTGAGTCTTCCGACATTGTTTATGTCTTCAGGATTGTGTTCTCTGTCTGGAGACCTGCTTATTTCAATCTCAATTTTAGGATCAGGCATTTAAGATCTTCAAAAGGATTACATTAAACCTGTGCATCTATTTGGGGAGATTTCCAGCTTGCCATGGATGTTCTGATCCATAAACAGGGATATCTTTTCATTTACTTTGATATTCTTTCATTTCTTTGGCAATGTTTTGGAGTTTTGAAACTGTAAGATCTCCATCTCTTTTGTTAAAATGTATTCCTAAGTGATTTGTTCTTTTAGATGTTATTTTAAGTGGGATCATTGATTTTGTATCCTGCAACCCTACTGAACTCAACCCTCACTTATTCATTCTAATAGTATTTTTAGTGGACTCCTTATGGTTTTATATGTACAAGGCTGTTATAACACAGTTTTCTTTCTTGATTTTTTTCAACCTGGATGATTTTTATTTCACTTTCGTACCTAGTTGCTCTGGGTAGAACCTTAATTACAATGTTTCATAGGAGTGGTGCAAACAGATCTTGTTCTGGATTTCCACTGTCTTTTAAGTTTAATGAAATACCAGTTTCTTGTCTTTCACATAATCTAACAATACCTTGAAAAAATATTTTTTGGTGTCAGATATAATATTTTAGAGAAAGGATTGCTATATGTGACATTAACCATCAGAATTCTCAAAAACAATGGTCAGATACAGCATCATTAAAGGGTGAAGCTCAGGCTCTGGTCACCAAGTGTAGGCAATAGTAGATGCTAAATTAATTATGTCCCATTCATGAAGGGACAGTTAGCATCTCTGGAATATTTAATCCAATGTTTATGTGCTGATTTTTACCAATTTAGTCAACTTCCAAAATTGGCAGTTTTACCAATAAAAGATCATACCTAACATTCATTTATGTTATTAGTTGAAGATTTGGGTTTTATTGGCCATAACAAAAGCTGAAACAGTTGTATCATCTAGAAGGGAGACCTTTCAATTTAATGTTATCCAATCACCCTTGAAATTCATTTATTAACTAGGGCAACTGATTGTCCTTAGAGTGAGCTTAAATTAAAATATGCACACACATACATTTATTATAGCAATTCTTTGTGCTAAAATGTTTTAACAGAGATTACAGACATCATAATAATGTTAAAAAGACATCTCTTAGTGTGGCTGAAAAAAAATCTTGGTTTTTAAAAAAGATAATTCTCTGTTGAAAATTCCCATCTCATTAAATTACCTATCAGTATCATTATCAATGCTACGATTAAGCCAAAATCTAGATGTTAGCCTTAACTTCTGACCTTCTACAATCAGTTCATCAGCAAATGCTTTTATCGTACCTGTAGTGTATGCCCTAAAGCCATCTTCTTCTCTTCTTCACTATCGCTGTCTTAGTCAAAACCATTCCTATTGGGCTGTGGAGATAGCTCAGTAGAACAGGCACTTGCTTGGCAAGCGCAAGGGCCTGAGTTCAATCCCCAGTTACACACACACACACACACACACACACACACACACACTCCTATTGGCATTGTTTTTAAAAAAATGAAGTGGTGTGGCAGAGTCTATGCCAATTCCGTTGGTCACTTTTACCTCTTTTTTGAATGTCTGAGCTAGACTCCTAACAGATTTTTCTTTGTGTGTGTGTATGTGTGTGTGTGTGTGTGTATGTGTGTGTGTGTGTGTGTGTGATTTGTTCCTCCCACGTGACTCTACACTCAGAAAGGCCATCAAGGTCTCTTTAATCTGTAAACCAAGTTCCATCACTTCCCTTCCCGCAACCAACCCATGACTTCTAATCACCCTGGCATGAATTCCAGACTTCTCCTAGCTGTGAAGTCTCCAGGACCCAGATTCTGATTACTTCTTTGACTTTCTTTCAAACAGCCTACACTCGGCCCACAAAGTTCTTGTTGTGCTTGTCAACCTTTTGATTTTAAAAAAATGACAAACTCATCCTTGCCTTGGGGCCTCTGCACAGGATGTCTGGCTTTCTGGACTGGCCAGACAGCTCAGCCCCTCATCTTAGCACTGCTGCCTGTTTCTTGTGACTCAGTCTCAGTCTAAATGTCAACTTCTCAGAGGCTCCTTTTACAGCCTGCTCTGAGCCAGTACACCTCCCTGTTTTATTGTCTGCATTACCCACATTTAGGTACATGTGCCATCTCATTCAACCTCATCTGTAGTGTGTATCTTCATATCCATCCCCATTGAGAACTGTGTATAATACCTACCAGTACCAATAAATTTTTGTTGAATTAATAAGTAGAAATTTCTGGATAAAGCTAATATGGTGATCAAATGAGCATCAGTATTTTCTGCTTGACTAGAAGTTTTTGATATTAAATACTATTTAAATAAGTAAGTAATAACTGTGGGGCTCAAATCTTCTTTAAGGATACAAATTAATTGTATAGGAGTTGGAAGAGAGCTCAGTGGCATCAGTGTCTGCCTGGCAAATGCAAGGTCCTGAGTTTGATCCCTAGTACCACGTACTAGCCTGGCCTAGGAAGCTCAGTTGCACCGTGGTGGCCCCTGATACGGGTGTGGTGGCTTATGCCTCTAATTCCAGCACTTGGAGGCTCACCACGAGTCCAAACTTCACAGTGAGATCCTGTATAATTTTAAAAAAGAGAAATAATTAATTACATAATATTTGTTGAAATAGGATATAATCAAGATCTATTTTTAAAGCATTTCATGCATTATCTGTTTAACTTGTATATCACTGTCTTAGTTACTTTTTACTCATTGCTGGGACAAATACCTGGCACCCAAAATGAAGGAAGGAAATGCTCACACTTACTGGAGGTTTCAGTCCACACTTGGGTGGATCCAAGGCAGAGAGCAGCAGTTCATGGCAGTGGGATAGCAACAAAATGGTGACAGAGGCAACCAACCAAACAGGGGAGCAGAGAGCAACAATGAGCCTGTCTCTCTGTCTCTCTTTATACTGCATTCAGGCTCTCCAGCTCAGCCTATCTGCCTTAGGTCACACCCATAATTCCAGAAGGACTCAGACCCATAATCCCATCAGTACTAAAGCACATAGTTCCAGTGGATCGTGAGTCAAGTCTCAAACTCTAGAAGTCCCTGTCCCATGATTACATGAGGCTTTGAGGGGACAACTAGACACAAATCGTAACAATCACTAAGTAATTTGCATTCCAACTACACTGGGTGGTTGCAGGATTTAACTATTTGACTGTCCTCCGGAGTCTGGTCTATTGATCACCACGCACACAGTACATGCAGCTTTGCCTGGGATTCCAGCTGAAGCAGAATCCCTGTGATACACCTGTAAGGACTTTCATCAGTATTCCTGACTTTTAAAAGACAAAAATTCATGTTGCCTTAAACAGAAAGTCTCAGGTGTCAGGCTTTCTAATGCTTGTCGTCATCATCATTATTATTGTTGTTAGTAGTAGTAGTAATAGTAACATTTGAATCCATTTCATTCTTTAAAAGGAAAATGTGCCTCAGGTTGCAACTTGAGGAACATAGGGGACTGGAGTAGAGAAGAATTAAGTAACACAGGACAAACGCCACTCTGTCACTGTGACAAAATGCCAGGGGTGGGTAACATGGAGGATGAAAGGTTTCAGAAGTTTCAGTTTATGGTTGGCTGGTTCCATGGTGATAGGTTTGAAGTGAGGCAGAACATTGTGGGGGAGGGCATGGTAGAGCAGAGCAGCTCACTTCATAGAAGTCAGGAAGCAAAGGGAAGAGAACAGAGCCAGAAGGAAGGGATGAGAGGCCAGATGTGACCCCCAGTGTCCTGCGCCCCTCCCCTGTGATCCACTCCTTTGAATGGAATCTCACCTCCTGCTTCCAATACCTGACAATAATGTAATGTAGTTGTTGGTGGACTATAGGGTGTTTCTAAGATTTAGCTATTATAAATTCTGTTGCTATAAACATGGAAATGCCTGTACCACTATAAAATGATGTCTTTAATTCTTTCAAGGATTTGCCTAGATGAGAAGTAGCTAGGTCACATTGAATTTCTGGTTTCAGGTTTTTGAAGAAACTCCATGCCAATTTCTATAGAAGTTGAATGAGTTTACATTCCTTCCAGTAGTGTAGAAGGTTCCTATTCCCCTGTGGCCTCACTAGCATTTACTGTTACTTGATTTCTGCTGAGGGCCATTTTTTCTGGCGTGTAGGTACTATGATTCATCTGTGAATTAATCCACTGATGAAATTCTCATCATACAATCACTTTCCAAAATGCCCATTTTGAACACATGAGTCTTCGGCAGATAATTCAGATCTAGAGGATTATAGTTGCCATGGCACTGAACCAAGAGGCAACTCATCTAGTTGAGTTCAGATGTAGACAAGAGAACAGAGATCCTTCAAAAGCAAATCACTAGTTTAAAGCAATAAAAGCTGGCTAACCCAGTAAAGAGTTGAGTACAAGCAATACTAAAAACAATGAACCTTTCCTGGATATTTACTATTGTAAGGGGCACAACATGTTATTGTTCTTTCAAACAAGCAATGGGGTAGAAACTCAATGTAAGCATATGGAAGACATTCCCATGACAGGGCTATGGAGCAGATACCTGTGATGGTTAATATTATGAGGCAAACTGACGAATCTAAAGAACCCAGTGATTTGGACAAACACTAGTATAGATGTTGCTGTGAAAGGATTTTTATTAAAGGACAAGACTGACATTTAAATTAGTAAACTTCAGGTACAGCAAATTATTCTCCATAGAACAGGTGGGCCTCAGAGAAGCCAGTGAAAGTATCAAGAGCAAACTGAGACTTCCTGAAAAGGGAATTTTCCTCCAGATTGCAGTGTAGGAACCCTACCTGAGTTTTCATCCAGATACTCTGTGGAATTCAGATTTGAGACTACCGTGTTGCCTCTTGCCTGAATTTCCACTCTCTGGGATGCTCTGCAAGTCTTAGACTTGATATTCCTATGACCATGGCTAGCAATTCCTTAAAATAAATCTCCCTGTGTCTGTCCCTGTCTCTGTCTCTCTGTGTTCAAGCATACGTACACATGTGTATACATGCATGTCATGGTATGCTGTGGTTGATGAGGACTCTTTCTGGACAGCCCTGACTAATGCTGAATATTTTCTTTGTCTCTCTGGGGCACCCGTCTACTTTTCTTCACCCTATGACTGTCACTGTACCTTAAATGGCTTCCTGGGTCTCCAACTTCTTCACTGGGTCAGGATATGGGTTGGCCATGGCTGCGTAGCTTCACCTGAAGCTGATGCTCCTATTTAGGACCTCTTCTATAGCCAGAGCTATTGTGGCCGCTAGAGTCTCAGCTCTAGTGAATCCTGAAGCCACTGCTGTCCTTTGCTTGTTGGGCCTGGGGTGCCTCTCCACTGCTGCCAGGCTTTTTCCTCCATTACCATCCTGTATGTGCTTTGTCATTTTTTTCACAGTTTTCTTTGAATTCTTCCCAGGACTCTATAAATCATCTTCAATTTCCCCATGTGAATGTGCCATCTGTTTCCTGCCAGAACTCTGGGAAATTCGATACCCTTGTTATTTTCACATTGACATGGGGAAATTGAGGAATTAGGTAACTTCTCTAGGACTAGGACTTAAGCCAAGGTCTCAGCCTCCAGTGGCACTTCACAGCTTGTACACTACATACCAATTACTTGTTTTTTTCTGAATCACAGTTTCCCCACATGAAAAACGAGGTCAGTTACAAAACTTCCTGTGATGGTCAGTTTTATGTGTCAACTTAACTGAATCACAGGGTACCCAGATATCTGATTAAATATTAGCTCTGGGTGTGTCTGTTGTGATGTTTCTGGAAGAGATTAGCATTTGGATTCATGGCCTGAGCAAAGCAGACGGCCTTTCCCAATGTGCATTGCCTCATCCAGTCCATTAAAGGCCGGAAGAGAATGAAAAGATGGGTGAAGCCTGGATTTGTTCACCCTGTCTGCCTGACCTTTGACGTGGGACATCATCTTCACTTGCCTTCTGTGCTTTGGTTCTGCAGCCTAAAGGCTTGGAGTGAAATCTATACTCTTCTACTATCAGACTCTTGAAGTATAGCACCAGCCTTCCCAGGTCTCTAGCTTGCACATAGCAGATCATGGAATTGCTCAGCATCCACTTTTGTCAGCTAGTATCATAACCTTATATAGAATCTCTCCGTCTGTCTTGGTTACTCTTCTCTTGTTGCTGGGACAAATACCTTACACCCAAAATGAAGGAAGGAAAGGTTTACTTAGCTCATAGTTGCTGGCGGTTTCAGTCCATACTGGGCTGGCTCCAAGGCACAGGGGCACATAGCAGAGAGCAGCAGTTCATGGCAGCGGAACAGCAACAATGGCAACAGGCCAGCAACAACAACAGAGAGAAACAGAGAGAAAGTGTGTTTCTCTGTCTCTCTTGTAGTACATTCAGGCAGTCTGCCTCAGGCTATCCACCTCAGGCCACACCCATAATCCCAGCAGTATTCAGACCCAGAATCTCATCCTTGGATCACCCATAACCTTTGTGGATCATGAGTTAATCTCAAACTCTAGAAGTCCCCACCCCATGGCACATGAGGCTTTGGAGGGGACGACTAGACATAAACCATAACATTGTCTCTCTCTCTGTCTGTCTACCCCTTTTCCTCTCTGTTGTGTCTCTCTGCGCATAATATAATTAATATCCTATAGATATATCACAATGATGAAAATAAACACTGATGAGTAAAACTTTTGGAGTTCTATTCAGTACTTCATAAATGTTAGCCATTTTTATTATTTGTTATGCACAACCTCCCCAAAAGACCTTTATGAGCATAGAAACTTTTACTTCACATGTCAGGCATGGTAGTGCATGCCTGTAATTCCAAATACTTGGGGCGTTAAGGCAGGAAGATCGCCACAAGTTTGTGGCCAGCTTGGTCTACGTATTGACACCTGATCTCAAAAAAGAAAACAAAAACAAAAACAGATTTTCACCTTCTGTAACCATTGTAGGATGTCTTGTCTCATAATATGGACAACACCAACACAGGGCCAGGAGCACATGGGCTATACCTACAGCATGTGACATACATGGCATTCTTTTTCAGTGCTGCTCTCCTGAAACACATTCTTGAATTTTGTGTGAGCAAAGGTTTGAGTTGAGGGGCAGGGTAGGGGGGCATCATGAAAGGCACTTTACATATGTTATCTCATATAAATGTCACACACACAAAATCTCACATGAGTTATTCCAGTTTTACATACAAGTATATAGAGAGCCAAAGAATTAAATAACCTGCTTAAGGCCATTACTGTAACTGACAGTGAGGTATTTCAAGCCAGATGTGTTTGATTCCATGTTTATTTGATCCAAGGGCAACTTAAGAAGAAAGATAATATTCAGTTGGTTAGAACTGATGTAATAAGGCCTACTAGTAATACTGAAATATTTCCACTGGGAGATGGTTGCTATCTCAAGCCTCTAACATATACCCTACCTCTTCTTTTTCCCGGCTCCACAGATAAGGCTATTTTCATGGGTCTATGCCCACATTTGGTCTTGTGTTAATATAAGAATATCACATCCAGAATCAAGCTCGGTAATGTAACAAATTCATATCTCAGAGAAGCAAAGAATAGGCTCTGTATATCTTATAGAAATCCAAGAAGTAGTGCCTTTAGAGTATTGCAGAAAATTCCCATCATTTCTGTGTCTCTGTCTCCTGGTTGATTTCCTTGGAGAGAAGAGGTTTAGAAGGAGCTTCAGAATGTGTGGAGGGCTGAGGTTCTGTCCCCATAGTTCAGGAAGCCACTCATGTTTGCGACCATTTTGGCCTTGATTGTTCTTCTATACTGAGGCTCTATCTCTGTAGTCCTTTCAGAATAACTCAACCTAGAGAATTTTCTCTTAGGTTTCCAGTCAGTCCCTTGGTTCTCTGTGCTCTGCCTGAAAGAGCCACACTAGTGGCTTGCACAGAGCATCAGTGCTGCTTTGAATGTCTGTTGCCCAGCTGAGAGCTGGTAGCCCTTCATTTTCATGGTTGGGTTACCCACCTTCTGTCTCTTGTCCATCTTTTAATTAATTAATTAATTAATTAATTAGGTACCGAGTCTCACTAAGCAGCTTGGACTTACATTGATCCTTCTGTCTCAGCCTCCCCAGTGCTAGGATTACAGGCATGTGCACCCGTGCCTGGTTTCAGTGGCTGGCACAGGGTACCTGGCACAGCATGCAGTACTGGGGATTGAACCTGGGTTCTTGCATGAGCCAAGCAGGTGCTTAGACCACCAAGCTATCTCCCTAGCTCTGTTGTCCATCTTTAAAGAGTCTGGGCCTCTTAGCGACTGACAGAGATTTTGGAGATATGTGGAAGAAAATCTGGAGAGTATCCATTAGGGTCTGTATGCCTCCCTTCAATTTACATGGTAAAACCTAACTACCAGTGTGATAAAATTAGAAAATGGGGCTTTGGGGAAGTGACTAGGCTGTGAGGGAGGCCCATGTCCAAATCAGCTGACTTATTCCTTCCACCATTTGAAGAGAGAACGAGAGGTACCATCTGTGAACCATAAAACTAGTCCTTAATAGCCAGCAAATATGCTGGTATCTGAATCTTGGATTTTCTAGAGTCAGAAGGGTAGAAATATATTTCTTCTATTTCTAAGCTACCCAGGGTATGTCATTTTATTATGGTAGTCTGGGTGGACTAGGAAATAGTGAATTAAGAAACTCTAGGCCAGACTTCATGGAATAGGATGCTGATTATAACGGTAAGCGAAAGTGAAGGGAAAATTAGTCACTGCGAGATTTTATTCCCGAAGACAATTTCCCCGCAGACACCTCTGCCGAGCAGCTGGCTCTGTCCCTGCTGGGAGGATCTGCCAAGGGCAGCCCTTGCCCTTTACAAATCTCCTTCCTCTTTCTTTCTTTAAAATAGACTTGTCCTAGATTAATAGTGATGTGCTAGAAAGCCTCTGCCTTACATATTGCTTTAGTAATAAAATTACTCCTCAAGTTAAATCTGAAAAGTATAAGAAGATTAAAAAAATTTACAAAGGAAAAGCGGAGCATCACATTAGAAAAAGATAGGGTGGGGAGAGAAGAAATGGCAAGAAGGTTCTGGGATGGGGTAGTCGGGCACTGAGCAGGAAGTGGGTGAGGCATTTCGGAATGATGAGGATCAACCTGAATTGTCTAACGGATCCTGTTAAGGTCTTCACAGACTCTCACTGCCCTTTTAAGACCATCCTCCACCCTCACCTTGACATTTTTGTTCAGGCTTGGAGGTAAAAGTGAAACCATCTGGTGAGATACTTTCTCTACCAACTTTTTCTAAAGGGGAAGCTGCTTACGAGTTTGGGGGGGGTGTTTTTGCCAAGTGAAAGGACCTAATTTTCAGAGGCCAGCGCAAAATAAAAATGTAAGGTCCTGTATTGAAATCACTAGATGTCAAGTCAGGAGAGCAAGAAACAGAATGTGAAGTCCTCTCTGGCGTGAGGACCTCAGATGACTACACGGGCCACAGACTCACGAAGCTGGGCTTCCTTAGGAGTCGTTGGAGCTCAGCTATTTCTACGTTCTGGCTTAGTAATGATTCTTACTTCATTTCAAAACATCAGGGATGCGCTGGTGTCAGCGGTGGTGGTGGGGTGGTGGTTGTGTGTGTGTGTGTGTGTGTGTGTGTGTGTGTGTGTGTGTGT